>JAGKTI010000493.1:43094-64895 GCA_018397915.1 Birgus latro
CTGTCTGCTTGCATCCCTCCACCTCTATGTCGGGCATGTAGTACCCGTCTAGCAACAAACTCTCATCCCTTTTCTGTCCACCTCTCTAATGCAAGAGTTAACCGTTACTCCCAGTCTTTTATTTATGCAACTGGTAAACTCTGGAACTGTCTTCCTCTGTCTGTATTTCCTACTTCCTATTATCTCCAGTCTTTCAAACGCAGTGTGTCCAGGCATCTCGAATTGAACGGATCTTGAATTTGGCTCTCTTTTGTACTGTTTTTGCTTTTTCTTGGAAGGAACAGTATGCAGGCCCGTGGCCTTTGGTTCCTTCTTCCATGCCTTAAAAAAAAAAAAAAAAAAAAAAAANAAAAGCTCCGCCCACTTTTGCCCGTCATCCAACAAAAATGGTGACTCCCTAAATTTTTCTTTAGAGATTACATCGGATGACGAGCAAAGTCATCATACTGACATCAGAGGTTGACAAACAAACGATAGTCCAGCCCGTCATTGGTATGTGAAAGGGTTAATATTAACATGTGAGTGTTAATAACAAGTGATAACCTAATTTGGGAAGTAATAAGTAGGATGCGAAACAATAGTATAACAGATATTGGAAAGAAATACAGGTAAATATTAAATTCAACACTGATGATCCTGCTTAGCCACAAAATCCCAGGTTTACGAGCGGGAGTTTGTGTGTGTGTCAGAGTTTACAATTAAGTCAGTGGTGTAGTAACATTGTACCAGGCGGCTAAGGCAGAAGGGGCATTACAGGGAAATTACCAGGATGCTTTCTTGACATTTTATTTCTTCTGTTACTGTTCAATCCCTGGCTCAGTCTCATTCATTCCTGTAAAACTGAAAAGTAATAATTTTTTGTCTAAGAGACAAACTCAAACATTTAATTTATTATTTTGCATAACATCAATGCTCAAATATATTAATTCTTCCTCAGTTATGTCTTAACATTATGACACATCATTCATGCATTTCTCTACAAGCATTCATCACAGGATAACACAGATATTTTGAAAAAGAATACTGTACATCAGGCACCTCTTATCATGGTGTTTGTTATTGTAATGACAACATGGTGGCCCATATGCACAAGACAATCAAAACAAATCTGGATCGAAGAGCTGACACCTTTTGCACATTGTTACTGTAGCACGGGCTGAATAGGGTAGTACTCCCAAGGGGAATGGGAATGCTGGTGATAGGGAGAGCTGGAGCTCCTGTTTCACTAGCTACCTAACCATCCCCCTTTGCTGACCTTTTCAGTGTGACAGTAACATGGAGAGTAGACCAGCATACTCTCCCAAACATTTCCTCTAACTATCCTATGCACTACACCACATGCGCTTTGCATATTACACAACGTATCCCACTACGTTACAGGGGTTGATGCCAGCAAGGGCATGCGGCCAGAAAACAACTTTGCTCCCGCTACCTAGTGGCGGACTTTGGGGGGAGGCTTGACTGGGGTTCCGCCGGCATAGATCATGGGTCCGGGGCGAGATGGGACTTGAGCCTGTGCTAGTGGGTACAGGCATTGCGGTTCCCAGGCTGCCGCTTCCGCTCAATAGAGAGGGGCCCGAACCTGGGAGTAGCACCCCAGGAGGCTGCCCTATCAGTGGATGTATAATGGCGGGGCAGTTGCAGTGCCAAGCCGCGCTTGGAGGGTGTCCCTGCAGCTGTCCTGGCAGGGTGCCCCGAGGCAACTCAGCCACTGGTAAGCTGGTGGGCTAGGGGTCCTAGATCCATTGCCTGGACCTGGGTCTGTGCAATGGGTCGGGCCTTTGGAATGTTTACCCCCCTTTACCTTACCGACTGTGAACTACAAAAACAAGCACCAAAGCAAGCCTGAGGACAGCAAATCACCCAGGGGGTTTAGGGTGGGTTCGTGGAATGTGGGAAGTTTGAGAGGAAGAGCAGGGGAAGTCGTTGAGGCATTCAGTAGGAGGTGGGTGGATGTGGCATGTCTGCAGGAAGTCCGGTACAGGGGTGGATCAGCCAGAAAGATTGTTGGGAAGAATTGCTGCTATAAGTTGTTTTGGCAGGTGGGAACTGACGGATATGGGGGTGTGGGTGTGTTGGTTGCAGAGAAATGGGTGGAATATGTCATGAATGTTATGAGAGTAAGTGATAGGATATTAGTAGTGAAAATTTTGATCGGGCAGAAAATGATTTCAGTTATATCGGCATATGCTCCACAGGTAGGTTTGGATGACGCAGAGAAGGATAGATTTTGGGATGATTTAATACGTGTAGTGAGTGGTATGGGTGATGATGAGGTAGTGGTTCTGGGAGGGGATTTAAATGGTCATGTGGGTGAAGCAGCTCAAGGTTATGGAGGAGTCCATGGAGGATGTGCATATGGTGTGAGGAATGTGGAAGGGGAAAGAATACTCGAGTTTGGGGAGGCTATGGACATGATTGTGTGCAACACACATTTTAGGAAAAGAATCAGCCAGTTGATTACGTATGAGTCCGGGGGAAATAGTAGTCAGATGGATTATTTTCTGGTCAGGAGGGTTGATAGGAGATTAGTGAGGGATGTTAAAGTTATAGGAAGCGAGGAGTGTGTGCAACAGCACAAACTGTTGATTTGTGACATGGTGCTTAAGGAACGAGTGTTGAGAAGGAGGACATATGTACCTAGGAGGAAAATATGGAAGCTGGGAAACCAATCAGTAAGGGATGCCTTTTATAGTGAGATGAGGAGAGTGGTGGCTGAACAGGAAGCCGTAGATAGAGGCGTTAATGAACAGTATAGAGCCCTTAAGAACAACCTCTTGAGAGTTACCAATGCAATATGCGGTTGGACAAGAGGCCCACCAAGACATAAAGTAACTTGGTGGTGGGATGAGGGTGTAGAAGCTGCAGTTAAGGAGAAAAGAAGGCTTTTCCGGGAATGGAAGAATGGTGGTAACAGGGAGGAGTACTTGGCTGCCAAGCGCAGTGCTAGAAGAGAGGTATACAGGGCGAAGTCCGAGTCACAGAGACTTTTATTTGATAATGTAAATCATGGAGAAAGGAAAAATATGATTTTTAGGGTGGCAAATCATGTGAAGAGGGATAATCGGGACATTGTAGGTGAGCAGTGTGTAAAGAATGATGATGGAAGGGTAGTTGTGAACAGTGAGGATATTAAAGATACATGGAGAGAGCATTATAGCCGATTGTTGAATGAGGAGTTTGATTGGGATAGAGAAGGTTTGGAGCCCGCTGATCCAGTGTTTGGCCCTTGGCCTTTGATTGACGCTACTACTGTGAGTCAGGCAATAGGCAGGATGCGGGTGGGGAAGGTGGCAGGTGTGTCTGGGTTGACTGCCGAAATGTTGAAGGCCTCAGGAGATACTGGGGTGAGGTTAGTCACTGATCTGATAAATATGATTATATATGAGTGTGTTGTCCCAGTTGATTGGCTGAAGAGTGTAATTGTAAATGTGTACAGAGGGAAGGGTGATGCCCTGGAAAGGGGAAATTACAGAGGTATAAAGCTCTTCGATCAGATAATGAAAGTAATGGAGAGAGTTCTAGAAGGTATGATTAGAGAAAAAGTGAATATCGTTGAGATGCGGTTTGGGTTTATGCCAGGCAGGGGGACCACTGATGCCATATTCATTGTTCGACAGCTTCAGGAAAAATATATTGGAAAGAAAAGGGAATTGTATTTTGTTTTTGTTGATTTGGAAAAGGCCTTTGACAGAGTCCCTAGAGAGGTGGTGAAGTGGGCAATGAGAAAGCTAGGGTTGGAAGAATGGCTGGTTAGGGTGGTTATGGCCATGTACATGGGTGTTCGCACCCAGGTAAGAGTGAATGGTGCTTGAGTGATGAGTTTTCCGTGAATGTTGGTGTGCATCAGGGGTCAGTTTTGAGTCCCTTGTTGTTTATCATGGTGCTTGAAGCCCTCTCACGGGACTTCAGAGAGGGACTCCCATGGGAGATGTTGTATGCTGATGATTTGGTGTTGATTGCAGAGAATGAAAAGGAGATGGAGGAAAGATTTAAGAAGTGGAGAGATGGTATGGGGTACAAGGGCTTAAGGGTAAATGCAGATAAAGCAAAAGTGATGATATCTTGGGTTGGTGGTGGTGCAATCAGAGGAGAGGGAGAGTGGCCATGTGCAGTTTGCCACAAGGGTGTGGGAAGTAATTCCATCTTGTGTAGTGTTTGTGATAAATGGGTGCACAAGAGATGTAGTGGTATTAGAGGTAGACTGCTAGATGATACTGATTTCATGTGTGCGGCATGTCGGGGGGAGCAGGTGGAGATTGTTATGCGTGAGAGGGTTGAACTTGCAGGTGAGTCTCTTGAGTGTGTGGAGGAGTTTCGTTATTTGGGAGACATGTTATGTGCCGGAGGTGGGGCTGGAGTTAGCTCGGTTGCTAGGGTGAGAAGTGGTTGGAAGAAGTTCAGGGAGCTGTTGCCTCTCCTGGCATTGAGAGGACTCTCCTTACGTGCTAAGGGGTCTTTGTATGCAGCATGTGTTAGGAGTGGGATGCTGTTTGGTAGTGAGACCTGGGCAGTAAAGGAAGAGGATATTCGCAGGTTTAAACGTACGGAAATGACAATGATTATGTGGATGTGCAGTGTGTCCCTGCATGCAAGGCCTGGGGGGGCTGGGTTTACGATGGAAGAGTCGAGAGGTAGGATGGGACTGGAGTGTATTGGTGTTGTGATGAGGAGAGGTAGGCTGAGGTGGTTTGGACATGTGGAGAGGATGGGGGAGGATAATTGGGTACAGAGGGTGAGAGGTGTTAATATTGGGGGAGGGGCTTGGAGGGGTAGACCGAGAAAGACATGGGACGAGGTCATTAAGTGAGACTTAAGGGTTAAGGGACTGAACAGGGAGGCTGCCAGGGATCGAGCAGTGTGGAGAGCCGCCATTAGCTGACCAAGGCCGACGCATGCAAGCATGTTGGAGCCTTCAAAAACGAAACGAAACGATATACAGTACAGTATAACTGTAATGAGATGCAATTAATGGATATGACGTTAACAAATATAAAAGCCATTTACCACTGTCATTTAACATCTACTGGTTACACAGTAAATTTTGTTTAGTAACTCAAATGGACAAATATGATGCAGGCTTGTAGAAGTGTAAGCAAGAGAGGGATTGGTGAATACCTTTGATAGCTCTGCTATGCACACAGATCCATAAAATAAAAAAATTTCAGTACAAAAATCTTCTTCTTTTTCTGTACATTTTTTTCCACTTCCATGTGGGGTTGATGTTTCTGACTACCCTCCTCTACCTAACCTTTTCACTTTTCATACACATCATCGTCTTACAGTTCTTTTTCTCTCAAATCCTACCTTAAGCCGTCCATCCACCTCAGCTTCGGTCTTCCTGTCTTTTTCCTACCCTGCATCTCCATCCCCATCACTCTTCTCCCCATATATGTCTCGTTCATTCTCATCATGTAGCTGTACCTCTGCGGTCTCCTTTCCTTTACTTTCTTAGAGATATGCACTACCTCCATAGTTCCTTTTATTCTTTCATTCCTGGTCTTATCCATTTTAGTTGCCCCACACATCCATCTATGCATCTTCATCTCCGCTACATCCAACGTCTGCGCTCTCTTCACTTGCCTTGTTTCAGCTCCATACCTCATTGCTGGCCTTACTACCATCTTGCACACTTTTCCCTTAACATTTACACTGATTCTACGATCACATAGAACCCTCGACATCTTTTTATACATATTCCACTCTGATTGCACTCTGTGTGTCATCTCTGTGTCCATATTTCAATCCTCAGCCACCATCAAACCTAGGTATTTAAACCTGTCTACTTTCTTCAGCCTTGTCCCTTGTGTACTAATCCTGAGGTCTTGATCTTCATTGAACCTCAGGTATTCCATCTTCTTTCTACTTATCTTAAATTTTTTGTCTTCCAAAGCTCCCCTCCACTGCCCTAATTTTAACTCTACTACATCTCAGCTGGTGCTGCATAGCATGATGTCATCAGCAATCAGCATGCACCAGGGGGACTGATTTCTTATTCCATGAAACATCACATCCATAATCAAATTAAAAAGGTGTGGGCTTAATGAACATCCCTGATGTTAACCAACTCCAACTGGTATCCATTCCATTAATCCAACACTACTTCTAACCTGTGTTCTTGCTCCTTCATACATATCTTAGACCATCCTCACATACTTCCCAGCACTCCCTTCTCTCTCATACATCTCCAGACTTCTTGATGTGGCACTCTATCGTACTCATTCTCCAGATCTATGAAGACTATGTGCAGTCCCTTCTGCTTTTCCCAGTGTTTTTCCACCATCAGTCTAAGTGCAAATACTCCATCCATCATCCCCCTACCTGGCATAAAACCATATTGTTCTTCTCCTATAGATGTTTCTTCCATGATCCTTCTGTACATTACTTCTTCCCAGATCTTCATGGTGTGGGACGATATCTTTATCTCTCTGTAATTTCCACCCCGTAAAACAAATAACTCAAAGTCAGATGGCCACCCCTTACAGGATTATGGCGTCAGGCAATAGATAGATAGATAGAATTTCCACAGTCCCAGATGTCACTCTTCTCTTTGTAGATAGGCATGATAACACTCTCTCCATTCTTCCGGCATTTTTTCCTGGTCGTATAGTTCCTACATGAAATCCCACAGCATATCAATCCCATCTTCTCCTAAACTCTTCCACACCTCTGCTGGTACAGTATTTCATCTGGTCCAGTTGCTTTACTATTTTTAATTTTCATTAATGCTACTTTACTTCCACTCTGCTAATGTCCAATGTTACACCCAGGTTCTGGACTCATTCCCCAAAGACTACCCTCAGATTTTCCTCATTTTAAAGCTTTTCATAATGGCCTTTCCACCTACCCTTGACCTTATCTTGGTCACTTAAAACCACTCCATTCTTATCCTTAACCTATTTTATTTGAATGAAATCCTTGGTTTCCTTATCCTGGGCCTTGGCAGTCCAAAGATCTGTCTTTCTCCTTTAGGGATTTCCAGCTCTTCATACATTTCATCCAGCACCTGCATCTTCACTCTTGCTGCTGCCTTCTTTGCTTCCTTTTTAGCCCTGGTGTAGTTCTACTGTCTTCTTGCTGTCAGGATTTATCTCACATCATCTTTACAGCTTTCTTGGCTTTCACCACCTCCTGCACTTTATCGTTCCACCACCACATCTCCTTATCTCCAGGAGGTCTCTTCTCGGATGTTCTCCCTAGCACTTCTTCACTCACTCTGCTTATCACTTGGCTGTTATGCCCCCACCACTCTTGCACTTCCTCAAGTGATCTTATTTCATTCAACACTCTCTCTTTAAACTCCCACTTTGCCCCTTTCTCTTTCAACCTCCACCACATGATTTACGGTGAAAACTGTACAGGTCTACTTTTCTTTACGTTCTTTATCTCCCAGTCCATTACTACGACCCTGTGCTGTGCCACCACACTTTCTCCATCTATGACCTTGCAGTTCTCTATCTCTTTCAGCTGGGATCTCCTACACATGAGAAAGTCAGTCTTACTTTCTCTTTCTCTGCTCTTGTAGGTCATAAACTGCTTTACAGTACATTCTTTTCAAACCAGGTATTGACAGTTACCATATTAAACGACAAAGCACAATCCACAATCCTTTCTCCTTCATCATTCAGTACAGAAATGGATTTTATAGATATCAAGAAGCTTAGCTAATTAAATGAAGTCCATTGTTTGTAATATACTAGGATAATAAGTTATGAAGAGTTATCATAGTAAAAACTGTCAAAGTATACAGCCAAGCAAAAAAATTATGGAAAAAGTGGACCATTTTCTCACAAACTACTGTACTAAGGGTGGCACCTGTTGTTATATTAAATCTGAATTTGCAGTTGACACTGTTTTAAACTTCACTTCAGCTAGTTTTGATTACTCACTGTATAAACTAAATTATCTAAAAATTACCAAATATATCTCTGTAGTCTATCACTTCCCCAATGCTTCTTCAGAACCCAGTGTATTTGACTCCGTATCAACACAGTTGAGTAACCTTAACCTTACCCTTAGTACTGAAATTACCATTTTGGGTGATTTTAAAGTACGTAATGTAGAAAGGTTATTGCACTCTGCCAGGACTGACGATACTGGTCTAGAATGCGAGCTGTTTGGAGAATCGTTTCATCTCATGCAGTTGGTAATGCAACCAACCAGAACACCAGATAATCCTGACCATAATGCCCATCTCTTGGATCTGTTCCTGATAAATAATCCAGATCAGTACAGGATAGAAGTGCTGTCACCACTTGGATCCTCCAACCACAATCTCATCAAAGTTTCGTTAGTTGGCTCCCCCAAACCTCCCCATTCTGAACCCGTCAGGGTGACCCAATGGCACTTTGATAGGGCAAACTGGTATGGTTTAAGAAATTATCTTGCTGACATTCCATGATAATCTTTCCTCTCTAATGGTATCATTTCTACCCAGTCCCACTTCAACAACTTAATACTAGCTGGCATGGATTTATTCACACCAGTCAACATTTCACTAAATGATCAAACTTTCAAAATTATTTGATAGTAGTTGTGCCAGAGCAATGGCCCAAAACAATATCCATCCATCATCCAATCCTATGTTGCCCCATGAGGAGCATATGAGCCAGGGGCTAGGCAAGTTGGTCCAGATATTTAATTGAGAGTGACCAGCCTCACTGATCCCTGAGTGGCATTATGTGAACAATACTGTATACCCCAACCATCCCTTGGATATAAACCTGTACCAGCTTAGTCCGATTGGAGTACCTTCATTACCCACAAAACCACCAGGTGCCATAATTTGGTTATATGGTTACCACCCACCCATCATAGTAAATGGTTTCCTGGTGTATAGGAAACCATTTGACTTGTCACTCAGTGTAGGGTCACCCATAGGCAGAAAGAAGAGGAAAGAATGAAGAAGACAGAAAAGGGAGTGTAGAGACACCAGTAGGCAGAAGGAAGTGGAAAGAATGAAGGAAAAAAAGACCAAAGGGGAAGGAAGGAAGAGAGGAAAGGGCAGACACCCAAAGCATCACTACATCGAGTGAGTGGATGGTGAGCTCCCCCACCTACAGTCTATAACTTGTACATGAAATCAAAAACATCTGAGTCACTTTGTTGTTTTAAAATTGACAGAAACCATGCAAAATCAGCAATAAATCTCGCAAAATCAAACTTTCTCCAAACCCAAGCATCAGAACTACTTAACAGTCCTAATGACAATAGAATATTCAAGTCATCTCTCAATTCCCCCACTAGAATCTTCAGATGGTAACATTACAAATGACCCATGTGATAAAGCAAATATCCTTGCCAGTACTTTTGCCAGAAACTCTGCCTTAAAAGATGTCAGCCAGAACATCCCTGTACTAGAACTTGACTCTTCCAAAATTATTCCACTTAAAATACAGACTAGATACATAAAATCCATCCTTGACAATTTACCAACAAAGCTCCAGGCCTAGATGGAATTCATCCAGTTGTTTTGAAAAAGTTCTCCCCATACCTTGCCTCTTGTCTAGCCAAATTATTTAGACTATGCATATGTACGTCTTCATTCCCTGATGCATGGAAAGAAGCCAATATCCACCCAGTTCCAAAGAAAGGAAGTTCCTGGACCCCTCTGATTACAGACCAATAGCTATCACATCTTCTCTTGGTAAAGTATTTGAAATTGTAATTAATGAGGATATACAGTAGTTAAATGCCTTGAATCCAACAACTTAATTAGTGACAGACAATATGGATTTTGCCATGAAAGATCCACCATTGATTTACTCAATCTCCTGACTCGTACCATCCATCAATCAATTGACCAACGTGGAGAAACTCGTGCAGTAGCCCTTGATATTTCTAAAGCTTTCGACGGAGTGTAGCACCGTTCCCCGCCATCCAAACTCCCTTGCTATGGACTACTGTCTTTTGTTCCTCTGCTTTCCTCGTGTCTCAGCAACAGAAAAATAAGAGTAAAAGCAGATGAACATTCCAATTTTCACTCAATTAACACTGACGTGCCACAGGGATCAGTTCTGGTGCCAACCCTATTCCTGGTTCATATTAATGATCTCGTATCTGCCACCCACAATCCCATCCATTCAAATGCAGACAACTCAGCGCTTCACAGTTCGTTTACACTCAAATTTCCATTCACAGAATTTAATAACTCTGTCAGTGCAGTCATCTCCATAAATCAAGACTTATCAAAGATCACTAAATTGGGACAAAATAACCTTGTCTCATTCAGTGCTAGCAAAACCAAATGTATACAGTTTATTAATATACAGATGTTGCCAAATTCATATATTACTTTCAGTGCTACTAATATTCTCATCTCCAAAAGTATTGAAATTCTCACTGTTTCGCTCAACGATGCCCTCAGCTGGACCTCTCATGTCTGATCACTTGCTAAAACTGCCTCAAAGAAACTTGAATTATTTTACAGAGTCCATAACTTCTTCACTGACAAGCAGTGAGCTACAATGTGTAAGAGTCATGTGTGCATGTCAGCTGGGATATTGCTCACCCTTGTGGATTGGATGTGGAGAGGTTGCATTAAAACATCATCATTATCCGGACCTCCTTTCCCACCCTAGGGCAAGCTAAAAACAACTAGACAAAATTCAGAACTAAGCTGTTTGAATTATTAATATCCTTACTGTTACAAATAAACTACCTCCCCGACAAATAAGAAGGAATGTTGCCCCCCATGCATTACTTTACAGATGCCTTTATGGCTAATGCTCAGACAGAATTGCGTCCATTGTGGCACTTGTCCATGCCGTCCCTCATACTACAGAGGCATCTGGTAGCGCTCATGACTGGAATGTCACACATCCATTTTGCAGAACTTCTTCCTGTCAGAACTCTTATATTCCCCGAACTGCATCTCTCTGGAACTCGCATCCCCGAAGTTGTTTCCCCCAAGACTTCAGCCTACAGTCATTCAAGCCCAACTGTTACAGATTTTTTTTTGAATGGAGGACGCAAGTAATCTGGCGTGTGGATTATTGTTTTATTCATTTGTTCTTCCTTCCTCTGTTCTGTTATCTAAGGAAAAAAAAACTTAATCCATCCTTCACCACATTGCCTGCCACCATAAGTGAGTCTTAGTAAGTATAACAGTCTACTGTTAGTTTATATACTGTTCAAATTTGGATATATATATATACTGTATATACAGTATATATATACTGTACAGTTGAGAGAGAGAGAAAATGATGGTAACAGTACTCAAGATTGATGGCATTAGAAATGAAGATTTCCACCCAACATTAATGACTGTTAAACAGCACTATTGGCACTCTACTTTTGTGGCTAAAATGACTAGATGTTAGGCAACTTCTTTGCTAAAAAACAATGCATTTCACATAAAAGACCAGGAAAATATCATGATTAATAAATGTTATGGAAACTCTGGTGTCTTCATCAGCATGATGATGTCATAAACCCAGGAATCTATGGCTGTACAGGATTATCAGTTCTTAATTCAGAATTTGCCTGTGTTTCACTCTGATATCTGTTATACTACTTTGTTTCACATGCTACTTATTGCTTTCCCAGATTAGGTTATTATTTTTTATTAATACTCACCTGTTGATATTATTTACAACTGCAGAGTATGAAGATAGGAATAGAAATATGATGAAGTTTCTATTACCCAAGTTTCCCTCAGAATGATATCCCATTAGATGCAAGAATGGAAACTCAGGTAGGCATTAATTGCAAGGTTCAGATGAATTAGCTATTGCTGACACACTGATTTCATCTGTGCACAGTACCTTTTAGTATGTATAGAAGTGTCTGTTTTCTGTCTGGTATTTCTCATTCTGAAAGTTAAATAATACAGAAAACAAGTTGGGGTTTATTTCTAACATAATGCCACTCACAGGTGAGAGTGGCTGGACAACCTCACGTTAGATTCTGGGACTGAGTATCATAGCCCTGGGCTTGAGTGCTGCTGATGGGGCAAAATAGGATTGGATGATAGATAGATAAATATTTATAATTTGCAGTATGGCCACTCCCTTCTGCATTTTAGTTTGGTTGCTATAAACACAGTCCTTCCCTGTTTAGTATTTCAACCATCATTCTTCCCTGCCTTGTGTCTCCATTTCTTTGGGATCCCCTTTTATATCAGCATTCTGTTCCCCTTCCTACCTATCCACCTTGGCCAGCTACATCCTGCTCAGCCACCTGCTGGTCAGTAAAGTATGTGTTGGTTCCTTCTTCAGTCCTGTGTTCTAAGCTCTTCCAGCACCAGATTCTAGTTCCTCTCTGTACAGTGATCCTTGGTTATTATGCCTAATTGGTACCTAGCTTTGGTGAGTAATAATGGGATTGCTTTATAACAAAATCACAGATCCTTCGGGATTTATCCTAATTGGTGCTAGGCACCCCACTTATAAACCCATATTTCCCCTTTTACAACAGTTTAGACCCACTAAGTATATACATACTGTTATGGTATCAGACACACACAGGCATGGTTTAATTAATAGAAAATGATGAAAAGGATACAGTAAGAATGTAACACATACCATATAGAGACCTGACATGGTCTTGATGTATAGGGTTCTGAGACTAAGAGGTGGCAAATTAGTGGTCTTCACCACCTGGGATGAACTCCTTGAGTAGAACCTCATCTTTTAATTCCTCAGAGTCATTAAAATCATAGATTCTGCGACAGCATTGTCGGCAAAAACCTTCTGAGGTGTGTGATGATGGAAATTTTTTTTTAGCTGAAAAATGCACATTAATGGCAGGAGTCCAGAGTTTCATCTAGCAGTGATAACTAGAACCTCTATAACTAAGTGCATGATAACCAAGGAATCAGTGTACACCATCTCAAGCTTTTTATCATTCCACAGTAATCACTCTTTTCTAGGCATTCCCAGTCTTGGTTGCTCTCTCCTTAATTTTCCTGGGAACAGCAGACTCAGCCTTGATTCCATTTTCTGTAGCTATCATCTGATCACCTTTGTTGGTCTTTGTTGGTTCTTTTTTTCAGTACTTTATTCTGGCTACTGTTCCACTCTTCTCTGGTCCTGTCTGTGTTACGTCCCTCATCTTTTGTGCTACAGTAGATATGTTTAGGAATTTTATTCAAATACAATAATACCCTGCTATACAATCCCCCCTATGCGATACCCCATCTTTGTGATATAAAAAAAATTAACACCCTTCCCTGCCCATGGATGACCAGTTCCCAGTTATCTGATGGAATTTTATCTGATGTTTTTTTATTACCAATTTTGATGATATTTTAGACTTAATTTTTGTGTTCAGATTGATTTATAAACTGTTTTTAGACTTAGATTAATATGTTTTGGTCATAGGTGGGGTGAACACTATCATTTTGGGGTATAGTTTAGTAAGTTTGATTTTTTCCAGACTTATTTTTGATAATTTTCAGTCAATATTTTTGGGTTTAGGTGAGTTATAAACTGTATTTATACTTAGTTTGGCTTGTTTTAAAGCTATTTGGGGATTTAGGTGAGCAAGAAATTTGCTTTTGGACTCATTTGGATGGGTTTTGGACTTGGTTGGGGGAGGGAAATCCCAAAGGTCCCAAACGCATCCCTATACTTTTTATGTTTTAATGTCCCCAGTAACTGATGCCCCAGCTCAGTGATGGGTTTTCCCAAACGCATCTCATCGTTATAATGGGGACACCTTGTACAAGATGATTTTTGCTGAACTAAGAGAAGTTGTAGTATTCAGAGAGTAAATACTGTGTTGATATCTATTCAGTTACCTCTTTTCCATAGGCATTCCAACTTGGCCGCTACCCTCTGCATTTCCATCTGGTGGGCAACGTAAACACTTCATATATTCGAGGGTGTGCAGTCCATCGAACCTACAACCGTGCAGTGACCATCCATGCAGCAGATTACCTGACTGTGGAACGCAATGTGGTGTACAACAGCATGGGTCATGCCATCTTTACAGAGGATGGTATCGAAGAACACAATATTATTCAGTACAACCTGGCCATCTACACACGTACTTCATCTTCGCTTCTCAATGTTGATATTACACCATCCTCTTACTGGGTAAGGAAACCTATTCTGTATTTAGCTGATCATTTGTTGCATGTGCAGTTATTGTTGGTGAGTAAATGTGATCTGTCTGGCCAAGCAGACCTATCAACTGCAGGCAAGCAACCACCCCTGCAGGGCCATTCTGTACAGTAACCTGATATTCTCTTGTGTTGGACAATGCTTTGCTGACCTGATATTTCCTTGTGGTGGACAGTGCTTTGCTGACCTGATATTCCCTTGTGGTGGACAATGCTTTGCTGACCTGATATTCCCTTTGTGGTGGACAATGCATTGCTGTGGCGAGGTGTGGGGAAGATTGTGGAGGTTCAGTTCCTGGATGGGTGCTGCATTTGCATCTCTCCACCCAATAAATTAGGGGCACCATAGTAGGCTCCACATCACACTGTTATTTGGGAAGTTTAGTTTATGCGTTCTACAGTGGAAATGGGAAAAACAACATAGTTGTCATACCAGACTAGCCAAAGCTGTAGCATAAGATGGTAATGGTTTTTTGTTAGTTATTTTATTGGTTCTGTTAGAGGCTAGTAACTGCTGGTTAGCTACTGTATTAGAGAAAGTATTTGGAGACAGCCATGCCTTACATATATCAGTTCGAAATGAAAAGGTAGCTGGAGATTTTTATTCCTCATAAATTCTTGAACCATAGGTTAATTTCCTAAAACTTGAATGTTCTGGACAAAGAGAATGTAGACCCTGGTCTCCTCAACCTGAAGGAGGATATGGGACTGGTTGGTAGTAGCAATGGTGGTAGAAGTTCTGTTTAACAGCATGATATTCTATATTTATCATTATTGGTAGTAGCATAACAGTATGTTTTTCATTATGCATCATTAGTGGTAGTAGTGCAACAGCCTGTTTTTCTCAGAGGTGGGCAGTTCTGCCAGGACTTGTACCAACGGTGCTTTGTTAGTACTGCTATCGGTGCCGGCAGTACTGTACTTTTGGGGATTCGTACTGCTACTGGTACTGCTGGTACGTTTTTAGCCATTTCCTTAGCATTAGCAATAATCGGTACTTTTTTGTGAGAATGTGCTTACCATATTGACATCAGACTCAGTGTGGAAGAAATGAAGAGGAGAGTAACAAACTAAATAGTCACTTTGTCGGAGAAAGCCAGTAATGAAGCAGAAGAAGACATGCAGTGTGCCAGTGGCAGGGAACTCAAAGCAGAACAGTCTAAAGAGAACAAGGTCAGTATGGAAGACCATTTCAAAGCATTGTATGACAGCAGCAAGAAAAACAAGGAGACTGGGATTTGGTGAGAAGTTTCATGAAAGAGGCCAGAGAAAGATGTAAACAGCTTCGTGTGCATAGCATTGTTGGATTTATTCATTAGGTTAAACTTGCCAATCCCCTCCAGTGCTGCAGTACAACGACTATTCTTAGTGAGAAAAGACGTCCTTAAGCCAAAATGAGCAGGACTGAGCGGTGATCACTTCAAAATGCTTGTACTAGTAATAATACAGAAGTACAAAGGTTGTAAACAGGAATATGTGGAAAGCGGTGCACTGGTGAGTGACAAGTTTTATGACATAATACATTTTTTTTAGCTTTTATTTAAACCTGGGTACAGTGATAGAAAATGTGCAGAAGAAGTGGAAAGTAGAGTGACACAAGGAAGGAAAGTAACTGGTGCTATGAAGAACTTGATGAAAAACAGAGGCTTGAGTGTTGCAGCTGCACGAGGCTTACATGAAAGTGTTAGTGCCAATGTTAACGTATGGATGTGAGACTGGTGTGGCATGAAAATGAAAAGTCAAGAGTAAGAGCAGTGGAGATGGGACTGCTGAGGAATATATGTGGAGTACAGAGAGTGGATAGAATACGAAATAATGTGATTCGTGAAAGATGCGGAGCGAGGAAGTCTGTGGACACCAGAGTTGAAGAGAATGTCCTGAGATGGTATGGTCATGTGGAGAGAATGGATGACAATAGAGTGGTGAAAATGGTATATCTGAGTGAATTTGAAGGAGGGAGGAGGCAAGGTAGGCCAAGAAGAAGGTGGAGGGATATGGTGGATGAGTGTGTGAGGAAGAGAACTGTGGAAGTCGGTGAGGCTAAGGGACTGACAAGAGACCAAGCTGGCTGGATGAATTTTGTTCGGAGAAGGACATGACCAGGGATTTGGCACCTCTTTTTTAATGTGACAGCATTCAGATTGACTCTATCAGATAGGTATACGTGAAGCCACAGAATGCGGTGAAGTTTCTTTTGGCCTATCCGATGGAGCCAAGATTCCGTAGGCTTGAATTGGGCAGACTTAGGCTGTCTGGACGTTGCTACTCCTCACCCCGCCCTAGGGTGGGAAAGGAGGTCCAGATGATGATGATGATGATTTATTTCAACCTTTAACCCCCAACTATTCTCATACTAAGACTTTTGTATAGGTTTGGGAAGCCTCAAATAGTTAATAAAACAGTACTACTAGGAAGTACCGATATTGCTATTGCCAGTACTTTGCAAAAGTTATAACATTATTGCTACTGCTGGTACTGTTTTTTACTAGTACAGTACTGCTCTTGCTACTGCTGGTACTTTAAAAGTACCACTTGCCCACCTCTGGTTTTTCTGTATGCATCATTAGTTGTAGTAGTAGTAGTACTAGTAGTAGTGGAGTACTGTACAGCTAGTCAGAGTTGATTAATAGTAGTGGCTATAACTAAATTGATATCCTAAGACTTTTTGACTTTAAAATTGTTTATAATCGACCCACGCAATTAATTCTTGAACTGTATAGGTTGTGAATCCAAACAACATTGTGCAGCACAATGCAGCAGCTGGAGGAACCCACTTTGGCTACTGGTACCGGCTGGAGCGCAATCCTTCAGGGCCCTCTGCTACTAATTCCTACTGCCAGAACAATGCTCCCATGGGAATCTTCACCAATAACACTGCACATTCCTTTGGCAGGTGTGTGTGTATACAGTATTTACTTAATTGTATTTACCTAATTGTGATATACAGGAAATGAGCTATACTCGTTGGGTCCTGTCTCTTTCTCTCAGTAAGTCAAATTTTGCTTTAAACTCGTTTTTAAGTTTTTAGACTGAACAATCTCTTTGTCCAGTCTATTCCATAGGTCTGTGCATCTATAAGGAAAACTATATTTCTTGATGTCCATCAAGCAGCTTGGCCACTTCAGTTTCAGTCCGTGTCCTCTTGTTGCTCTCTTATCCCACACAAACAGATCTTCCCTATCAGTTTTATTTACTCCCATCATGGTCCTGAACACTGCAATCATGTCACTCCTCTCTCTCCTTTTCTCTAAGGAAGGCAAATACAGCCTTTCCAGCCTCTCACTGTACGACAAATCTGCCAGACTGGGGACCATCTTTGTTGCTGTTCTTTGTATTCTGTCAGTCTTATTTATGTCTTTCTTTTTGTGTGGGGACCACACTACTGCTGCATATTCTAATGTGGGGAAGATCATGGCCACTATCAATTTTTTCATCATCTCTTCATTCATGTAATGAAATGCTACTCTTATGTTGGTCAAGAGTTTATACGTGTCTCTAATTATCTTGTTAATGTGTTTTTCAGATGACAAACTATCCTGGACCAGCACTCTCAAATCTGTCCAGTCTATTCCATAGGTCTATGCATCTATAAGGAAAACTATATTTCTTGATGTCCTTCAAGCAGCTTAGCCACTTCAGTTTCAGTCCATGTCCTCTTGTTGCTCTCTTATCCCACACAAACAGATCTTCCCTATCAGTTTTATTTACTTCCATCGTGGTCCTGAACACTGCAGTCATGTCACCCCTCTCTCTTTTTCTCTAAGGAAGGCAAATACAGCCTTTCTAGCCTCTCACTGTACGACAGATCTGCCAGACTGGGAACCATCTTAGTTGCTGTTCTTTATATTCTGTCAGTCGTATTTATATCTTTCTTTTTGTGTGGGGACCACACTACTGCTGAATATTCTGATGTGGGAAAGATCATGGCCACTATCAATTTTTTCATCACCTCTTCATTCATGTAATGAAATGCTACTCTTATGTTGGTCAAGAGTTTATGCGTGTCTCTAACTATCTTGTAAATGTGTTTTTCAGATGACAAACTATCCTGGACCAGCACTCTCAAATCTTTCTCTTCACTTGCTTTTGTAATTGGTTCATTACCCATCAAACAATTCAGTGATGTCTTCTTGGTGCTTTTACCCATTTCCAATATTTTCCATTTTTTTTGCACTGAATTTCATTTCCCACATCCAGCTCCAATGATGTATCCTATCCAGATCCCTCTGCAGGATTTTACAGTCCTCCTCAACCTCTGCCTTCCTCAAGATAGTTGCATCATCAGCAAACAGACTTGCATAACTGTTCACTCCATCTACCATATCATTTACATAAATCAGGAACATTGCTGTGTGTGTGTGTGTGTGTGTGTATCTGAGGGTGTCTGATTAACTTAGCTGCTTATTGTCATCGTAGTTAGTTTTCCCAGTGCCTGCATATTTTCATTTCAGGTACATCTTGTTCAGCCATGGAACTTTTTCTGTATCTGTTCTATCTATCCTCATGCATATATCATTCAGTCTTTCTAGCATTTTGTGTTCAGGCCTCTTGAACTGAATGGTAGAATTTGATTTATACAGTACTGTACATTCACTTCAGTACTAGTTTGTTTTCGGTACGTTACCAAGTACAGTGGGCTTGCACAGAACACATGATCACAGTGTGCAAATCGCATAGTACATGAGTGACCAAAAATCATAACCATAGAACTTTGAATGCGCGAGTTTAGCCTACAGTACACAAGGCAGAGGCAGGGAATGGCCCAAAACAAATATTTTGCCAGACTTCGCAACCCCTTTCCCTGCACAATGCACCCATCGTGACTTAGAGGCTCGTGCGGAAGGTGCTCAAGAGGAGTCTACAGTAAGATCTCGCCAATAATGACTTCAACAATAATGTTTTCGGCCATAATGGTAAGTTAGAATAAATACCCAGTTTCTATAATAATTTTTGGATTCACTTCAATAATGATTATTTCATGAATGCCAAGTTGTTATACTGCAGATACATCCATAACAAGGTGAAGAATGAAACAGACAAACAAGAAGAGTTGAAAGAAATTGCCAAAAATGTGAGCAGTAGCAAGGAGGAGATGGAGGATCCTCCCCTCACCACCTCCCCTGACTCGCCCACCACCGTCCCCTCCACCTCACCCCACCTGACTCACCAGCTGCCTCTCCGTCCACCTCCTCAGCCCCACCTGCATGACTTGTCATACCTGCAACCCCAGCCATAATGACTGTTGCTGCATTCTGGAAGAAATATAACATTTGACAGGCCGTAAATTTCTTTGCCAAAGCCTGGAGTAATGCAACACTGGCAACCGTTAAACATGCTTGGTGCGGTAGGTGGTGCGGCAGGGACTCTCTAAATGTGTTTCTGTGCCTTAGAACCTCTGCTATTTAAGTCCATCAGACCTGTCATCTACTGTTTTTAAGGTGACTGACAATATTTTTGTTATTTTAGCAGTACCTGTAGTATGTCTTAAAAAATTTTCCTTTATTATATCTCTAAGGATAAAAAAATATCAAGGTTTGAGAGGTCCAGCCCATATGTTATTTTTCCCATAAGATTATGTATTCACAGTTCACGAAATCACTGCCTATCCACTTGCGCACTGTGTGAGCCCACTGTACTGTACTTCTTTCATTTAGCTCAAATCATTGTGTATGCTCTGTATAGTGCCAATCAGTGCACACATTCTACACAGTACCATACAATCAACCTCATGCACATTCTGTTATACTCATGTTCCATCATCATTTGTTTTTTATAGGTATGGTTTGTGGATCTTCTCCATGGATGGCTATTTCCCCAAGTCTGGAACATGTTCAGGTAGTGATGAGGTAAGGATGAATTTTTCATTTTATAAACATCTTTGTGTGGCAGAGGATTGGGAGGTTTATTTCACAGCTGATTCACATCCCCAGTTATATTAGGGAATCATGTTTTTGTTGTGAGTGCCTAGATTTTTAAAGTTCCTCATCTTCTTATATGTCATTATTTTCAGATTATTTTGTTGGTTTTCCAAACTTTAAACTCAGATTTTGTTTTATTTCCCAAATAGAAATATCCACAACGCCCAGGTTCTTAAATGAGCACAATGTCCAAGTTCTCAGATGTCCACAGTATCCAGGTTCTCAAATGTCCACAGTATCCAGGTTCTCTGATTTCTACCATATCCAGATTCTCAAATGCTCACAGTATCCAGGTTCTCAAATGTCCACAATATCCAGGTTCTCAGATGTCCACAATATCTAGGTTCTTAAATGATCACAGTATCCAGGTTTTCAAATGCCCACAATATCCAAGTTCACAAAAGTCCACAATATCCAGGTTCTTGAATGTCCATAATATCCAGGTTCTCAAATGTAGGTAGGTTAAAGGTTTTGGTCTGCAATACAGTCAGGCCCTGGTAAGAAATGAGGTATGTCAAGTGAAAGCAGATCATGTATTGAGAATTCGCATACTGAGGTCAGTTTAGCATAGATTCAATGGGGATAACGAGGGAATCAAGGGCCTCCACTTGTTGATTTTGTTTATAAAGGCTTCAACATGTTTGTATGCTTCAGCCTTGGTCACCTAATGGCAGCTTTCCGTGCTGCGCGATCTCAGGCATCCTCCCTATTCAGTCTCTTATCCCTGAGATCACACTCTATTACCTTGTCCGAGGTCTTTTTCGTTCTGCCTCTTCCAATCCTACCCCTGATGTTTACGCTTCTCACTTTCTGCAACCATTTGTCATCCCCCATCCAATCCACATGCCCAGACTACAGTATCTCAATCTACCCCTCCTCATCACAACACCCATACACTCCAGTCCCATCCATCTTCTTAATTCTTCCATCATAAACCAAGCCTCCCCAGTCTTCGCATTCAAGGTCTCACTGCACATCCACCTAATCATTGCCATTTCTGTATGTTTGAACATTTGAATATCCTCGTCCTCTACTGCCCAGGTCCTATACAGCAGTGCACTCCTAACACATGCCACATACAGAGATCCCTTAACATCAGGGGTCAGTCTTGGGCCTCTCATTGTTTATCATGGTGCTTGAAGCCCCCCACGTGATATCAGAAACGGACTCCCATGGGAGATGTCTGCTGATGATTTGTTGTTGATTGCAGAAAATGAAAGGGAGCAGAGGAAAGATTTAGGATGTGGAGAGATGGTATGGGGCACAAGGGCTTGAGAGTTTATCTGTCTGTTGCCAGACACCTTAATCCTGTAAGGGATGGCCACAAACAAATCGCCTCCATGTTGCGCTGTCCCCCACCATTTCACTGCCCTCCACCCAGCTTACTCCCTGCTCTTTCATATACCTCTCCATTCCATCCCTCCATCTCATCCTCGGCCTTCCCTTCCCTCTTCCACCCACCTCCTCACTCACATACACTCTCCTTTTTAGTATCTCGCTCTCTATCCTCTCCACATTTTTTTTTTTTTTTAAATCCAAGCAAGAAGGAACCAAAGGCCACAGGCCTGCATACTGTTCCTTCCAAGAAAATGCAAAAACAATACAAAAGAGAGCCAAATTCAAGATCCGTTCAATTCGAGATGCCTGGACACACTGCGTTTGAAAGACTGGAGATCATAGGAAGTAGGAAATACAGACAGAGGAAGACAGTTCCAGAGTTGACCAGTTGCATAAATCAAGGACTGGGAGTAACGGTTAACTCTTGCATTAGAGAGTTGGACAGAAAAGGGATGAGAGTTTGTTGCTAGACGGGCACGT
>JAGKTI010000493.1:75675-132613 GCA_018397915.1 Birgus latro
ATATATATATATATATATAAGTGGGGTTTATTGCTCACGTAATGCCATTCAGGGATGAGTGAGGCTGGTCACTTTCATCTTAAATGTCAGGACCAACTTGCCTTGCCCCGGGCTCCTACTCTCCTCTGTGGGGCGACACAGGATTGGATAATGAATGAATGAATGAATATATACTGTATATATACTGTATATATATACTATATACTGTACAGGCGGATCCCAAACTTACGAGCTAATTGGTGGCAAAGGTTTTGGTTGTTAGCCGATTGCTCATTCAACAAAGTGAAGAACTTCTGAGAAAAATAGGGTAAGGGAGTAAGGCCTCCGAGCAACCTCCTCCCAGACCACCAAAACTTACTTTCTGATCATTTTAAGCTGGAATATGGGGTTAATACAAGAGGGTAATACACCTGAAATATAATAATAGCATTAATATGAGCAGAATATAATAAATTACTGTATAGGTAAAATTGGGATGGGGTGAACCACCAACCAAGTAACCTCCACCAACCACCAACACCTGTGACATACAATTTTAAGCAGGAAGAAAGGGTTAATACACATCAAATACAAATACCCCTGTCTTCATTTTCGTAAGTTGGGATTTGGGGGGATTTTACCTGCTTGTTAAACAGGCGGAGGTGCAGATTTCAAGATATTGTAGTAGAAAATTCTTGTTAAGCGATTGATCATTAACTGGGACTTGCCTAATCCTCCAATATCTGATGTAATACAGCCAAAGGCATGTCTGGAAATTGGTTCTGTCTGGTTATTGGGCCTGAAGCTTCAGTACTGGTACTCATGGACCCTAACCCAGCGTAACTCAGAAAACCACCTACAGTACATAACCTCCCTACTGGACATGCATAGCACCTATTTAAGACCCTATTCACATAAGTAAGGGACACAGAGCATGAAATAAATGAAATAGAACCATAGAATGAGGATTTAGAGGTATGGAAAATATTTAGCAGTTGACAGCCTACTGAAACTTGAAAACAGACATGAATATCACCTTTTTAAGACCCTGTGCACACAAGCAAGGGACACAAAGCATGAAATATTTGAAATGGAACCAGAGAATGAGGATTTAGAGGTGAGTTTGGAAAATATTTAGCAATTGACAGCCTACTGTAACTCAAAAACTGACAAGAAAATCACTATGAAAATCACATTTTTAAGATCCTGTGCACACAAATAAGGGATGCAAAGCATGAAAAAAATGAAATGGAACCAGAGAATGAGGATTTAGAGGTGAGTATGGAAAATATTTGGTAGTTGACAGTGTACTTACAACATGTCCATGGTGGTTGTTACGAAGATTACCCCACCTCTAAGGCTCTGACAGTGGTGAAAATGCTCTTGAAACACGTACAGTAATCCTGTGTTGTGGTGCACTTAATCCTCATTGCTGTGAATTGTAATTGTTTAAACAAAAACGAGCATGAGCGCCAGCCATCCCGACAATTGTTTACTCACAACGGTAGTTGAGAAGAAAGTTAAAATTGGGAAAGCCCCAGGAATTGATGGAGTGTGTGGTGAAATGCTGAAGCATGGGGGAGAGAGAGTAATAGAATGGATGTGGAAGGTGTGCAGATTGGCTTGGGAGGAGGGTAGAGTCCCGGAGGATTGGAAGTCAGGTATAATTATTCCTCTGTACAAAGGAAAAGGGGAAAAAGCAGTGTGTGGTAATCATAGGGGCATTTGCCTTCTCAGTGTAATGGGAAAAGTATATGGTAGGATACTTATTGATAGAGTTAGGGAAATAACAGAGGAATTAGTTGGAGAAGAACAGGGAGGTTTTAGGAAGGGAAGAGGTTGTGTAGACCAGATATTCATTCTTAGATCCTTAGTGGAAAAGTTTCTAGAGAAGGGCAAGAAGTTGTATGGAGCCTTCATGGATCTGGAGAAAGCATATGACAGGGTGGATAGACAAGGATTGTGGAAGGTATTAAGAATATATGGAGTGGATGGGAAGTTGTTGAAGGCAGTGAAGAGTATGTATGAGGGTGTTAAGGCTGCAGTGCGTGTGGATGGCAAACTGAGTGAATCTTTCCATTTGAAGGTTGGGTTGAAACAAGGATGTGTCATGTCTTCATGGTTGTTCAATCTGTACATGGATGGGGTTATAAAAGAGATACAAGGCCGGGCAGTGGATGTTGGAGCGGCCCTAGTGAGAGAGGGCAGTGTTTGGAAACTCCCTGTACTGTTGTTTGTAGATGATACCGTGTTGTTGAGCAAAGACGAAGGGGAGCTGCAAGGCTTGGTAAATGAGTTTGGGAGAGTGTGTAAGAAACGGAATCTAAAGGTGAATGTAGGGAAGAGTAAAGTGATGGTCTTTGAGAGAAGTGAAGCCAGTGAATGTACAGTGAGATTGGATGGGAAGGATATGGAGAATGTGAGTGCATTTAATTACTTGGGTAGTGTGATGAGTAAGGATGGAAGTCTGGAGAGTGAAGTGCTTGAAAGGGTGCAGCAGGGAAGGAATGTTGCTGGTTTGTTGAAAACAGTGATAAGAAACAGGGAGGTGAGCATGGAAGTGAAAAAGTTGTTACATGACGGTATTGTGATACCAACTCTAACATTTAGGGGAGGCGGTAGCTCGATCAGTAGAGAGTTGGCTTGCAGTCCCGTTGGACCCAGGTTCGAATCCTCGCTGGTGCAGGGAACAGTTTAAGGATTTGAATTTTATTAAATCAGGCTTTACTGATCTACCAGAAGACCCGCCGACATGTCGTAAAAATAACCCCGCTAATACCAAAACACCAGTCCTGTATGTGACAGCCCTAGCATGTATTCAATATGGATGGTGGGTGTTAAGTGCCGAAGTGGTGACATGTAGAGGTGTATGGTATGTAGGAGGACGACTGGGCCTTGATA
The DNA here is from genome assembly GCA_018397915.1 of Birgus latro. NCBI lineage: Eukaryota > Metazoa > Arthropoda > Malacostraca > Decapoda > Coenobitidae > Birgus > Birgus latro. The sequence continues at coordinate 78,556 of JAGKTI010000493.1, forward strand.
GCAGGCTGTAAAGCCTATGCCCAGAGTCGGACACATAAAAAAAAAAAAAAAAAAATATGGAAGTGAGGCTTGGACCCTGTTGGAAGGACAGAAGTCAAGAGTGAGAGCAGTGGAAATGAGTTATTTGAGAAGAGCATGTGGAGTCACATGGAGAGACAGACTAACAAATGAGGAAGTGAAGGAGCGTTGTGGTGTGGTTGTGGACGTGATAGGCAGCATTAGGAGAAACACGTTAAGGTGGTTTGGGCATGTGGAGAGGATGGAGAGTGAAAGACTGATGAGGAGAGTGTATGTGAGTGAGGTGGAAGGTGGGAGAGGGAGGGGGAGGCCGCACATGAGATGGAGGGATGGAGTGGAGAGGTATATGAGAGAGGGGGGTGTGAGTTGGGAGCGTGGTAGTGAAATGGCAGGGGACAGAGCAACATGGAGGCGATTTGTTTGTGGCCGCCCCGTGTGGGATTGAGGCGTCTGGCAATAGATAGATAGATAGGTAGTTGAGAGGGAAGTGGGGAGGGGAAGGGGAGCCTGGGAAGCAGGAGAAGTGTGCATGAACACAGCTGTTCGGCACCTCGTTCCAAGTTCAGACGTACGGGTGAAAAAAAATCAGATTTTTTTCAGGTTTTTGCGTTTTGGGGGCATTTTGGGGTTCCAAGGACCCGAGCCCAAAAAATCCGGACATTGGGGTGTTCGGTTATTGGCCGTTTGGATATTAGAGTGATTACTCTTATATATTGTATATATATACAGTAAGACCTCATTATAACGGACTAATTGGGGCTCAGGCCAGTCCAAAATATGCGATTTTCCGATAAAAGCGACATCCGGACTTACCCCTGCTAATCCAGACATTTTCCGATATATCAGACATTAGTCCGGATTGCATCTGTAGTTTTCACCACCTTTGCAGTATTGTACTGTGTTATACCTTCACTATATTAATCAAATGGTATAATTATACTGTACTGTGCACTGAAAAACATGTCTTTTACTTGTCTTATTTTGGTGAACATAGCTGAAGTTGTCAGGCAGTCCGGACTGCTTTCTGGCTATATCGGCCTTTTTCCAATATATATGAGTTTAGTCCGGTAGCTCCTCGAGTCCTATAAAAGCGAATTCCGGTGTACTGAAGTCCGTTATATAGAGGTTTTACTGTATATATATATATACAGTAGGCGCGGAAAGTGTTGACGCCATCTTAAAAAAAGAAAACATTCTTGTGGTTAGCAAGGAGAAACAAATAAATTAACACTCACCATTGAATTTAGTATTTACTGGCATTCCCCTTCACCTTTATTATCTTCTTAAGGTGTCTGGGGAGACTGATGGCGTAGTTTTGCAGAACAGACGGACTAAAACTGCTCCATAGCTGCTTGACTGCATCCTCAAGTTTAGGCAAAGATGATGTGTCCATACTACGCAGCTGCCGCTTCATGTGCGCCCATAAATTCTCAATGGGATTGATATCTGGGCTGTTTCCGGGCCAATCTCGAATAAAGGGAACCTCACAGTCTGTTAGCCACTGTTTCACTGACTTTGCAACATGTCCAGGGGCAGAATCTTGCATAAATACTCTTGCCTTGGTTTTATCAAAAGAGTCACTTAAAACATCACATAAGAGCTGCAAATAATTGTTCTGGTTCACTTTTTCATTTGCAGGTAGAATTACCAACCTACCAACACCATAATATGTAAAGCAGCCCCAAGCCATGAGTGAGGCTGGGTATTTAACAAACTTGAAAATGTACTTAGGATCCTGGGGGTCACTGCCTGGTTTGCGGTACACTCGTGATGAAGGGGTACCAGTGACAGTAAATGTTGACTCATCACTCCAAAGCACAGTTTTCCATTGCTCCTCACTCCAGGCAAGATATTTCTTACAAAAATTTACTCTCTTTTTCTTCTGAAGTGCAGTTAGCAGTGGTTTTTTACGAGCACAAAAACTCCTGTAGCCCAGATCGTCATGCAACAGCTGCTGCACACTTCTGACAGACACATCTGCCAGCAACTGTGGGTTCTTTTCTTTTAAATCCCATGCTGTTAGCCTTGGATTCTTGCTGACTTGCCTTGAGATCAGCTGACGGGTCCTGAAGGTTGTCTTACAAGGTCTCCCAGGCTTGGGAAGTGGAGTGGGAGGAATGGCCTCCCCACTGTCCTTGAACTGCTTCACCAGTCTCTGCACTGTCCTCAGTCTAACACCATCTGATTTGCAATAAATGGGAGTTTGTGGCCAGCTTTGTATAAAGTAATCACTTCCACACGTTTGTCCTTGCTTGTGGTTACTTTAGGCATGATGAGAATGTGGTAGGTAACCAAATAACTGTGTTATTTGAGTCAAAACATGCCCTCGTGGTGCATCACACACAGAGACAATCCTCCTCCTGTGGGTGCCCAAACATTACTGAGCCTGCTCCTGTGGTGCCAAACCTATCAAGCAGGGGTTGCCAGCTCCCGTTGAAAAAGCATCAGCTCATTTCGCATCACAGGGGAGGGTAGTATTGACCCTACTTCACTTAACGCGAAAAAGAATGACGTCGGCAAAAAAGCGTCAATACTTTCAGCGCCTACTGTATATATATATATATATATATTTTTTTTTTCAGTAAATGGTATACCATCATCTTTGCTGGTGTTTATACTGTAAGATAAGCTAATAAAAACACAAAACTGATAAGTAAAAGTACAGAAATACAGCGAGAATAAAGTGTTCAGGAGTAAAACGTACCCTCATATACCTTCTCACCATCCTAGTGCAAAATTTTGCCAGCACCTTCTAAGAGTTAAGCATATGTTTAGGTGCAGAATTTAATGAGCTTTCTCGCGGATTTAGCGGAATTTTGATATGACAATAGCAGTCAAATAAATCACACACAAAAAAAAAAAACTCATAAGTCAGTGTTATCACCACAGAAGAGGGTAGGGACCGAGAGAGTGAGGAGGGAGCTGGGAGGGTATGGAGGAGGGACAGGAGGAGGGGAGAAGAGAGGCTGTGGGCAGGATTTTCACCCTTCTTTCACAAGGTGGATGGGCGCTCTTACCATACATTTACTCATGGCTTGCGGTCTGTTAAATGACCAATGGCCATGTGGAAACACAACTTCCTGTGACTGGGTGACTTTGAACGTTCAGTAGAGAGCCAGATGGCTGCTGTCACTGAATATGTACTCATGGCTTGTGGTCTGTGTTACACTCTCAGTGGCAGTTAGGAAAGACTGTGCCCAGTGGCCGTGCGACTTTGGACATTGGGTTGGGATGTGTATGGACGTTTTGACACCACTTGTGGGTTACAGTCGTATTACTCGGGTGCAGGAGGTTCGTTGAGAGTGATCGGATGAGTGCCCGAATTTGGCCATTCAGTACAGGGGCGAACAGATATTTTTGCTCTGGTTATGAGTTATGACCTACTGCCCACTCACAGCTCGAGCCCAGCGGCCATGATACCAAATATTTGAACATGTCAGCTGGCTGGACAAAGTCCTCAGGGACTTTTACAAACTCCAGAACCTGTCAGGGTGACCCAATGGCACTTTGATAGGGCAGACTGGGATGGATTTAGAAATGATCTTGCTGACATTCTGTGGCAGTCTTTCTTCTCTAGTGATGCCAATTCTACCCAGTCCCACATTAGTGATTTAATACTAGCTGGTATGGATTTATTCATACCAAGTCAGCAGTTCACTAAAAGATCGAACTCTCCAAAATGGTATGATAACAATTGTGCCAGAGGAACAGCCCAAAAGTCATTATTATATAACACTTACTTAAAATAAAAAACATCTGAATCACTCTGTCAGTTTAAAATTGCTAGAAACCATGCAAAAGCTGTAATAAATCTCGCTAAATCAAACTTCTTTCACAATCAAGCATCAAAACTACTTAATATCCCTAATAACAGTAGAATATGCTAGTCAGCTCTTTATTCTTTCAATAATAACTTTAACAAGTATTCATCCAGTCCCCCACTAAAATCTTCAGATGGCAACATTACAAATGACCCACATAGGAAAGCAGATATCTTTGCCAGTACATTTGCCAGAAATTCTACCCTAGAGGAAGTCATCTGCAATGTCCAGGTATTAGAACTTGACTATCCCGAAATTGTTCCACTTAAAATACAGATAAGATATGTATAATCCATCCTAGACAGTTTACCAACCAACAAGCTCCAGGCCCAGATGGAATTCCTCCAATTGTTTTGAAAAAGTGTTCTCCAGAACTTGCCCCTGTTCTTGCTAAATTATTCAGAATATGCATACTTACTTCTTCATTCCCTAATTCATGGAAAGAAGCCAATATCCACCCAATTCCAAAGAAAGGAAGTTCGTCTGACTCCTTTGATTACAGACCAATATCTGTCACATCTCTTGGTAAAGTATTTGAAATTTTAATCAATAAGCACTTAGTTAAACACCTTGAATCCAACAACTTAATTACCGATAGACAATATGGTTTTGACCACGAAAGATCCACCATTGGCATACCAGTCTCCTGACTCATACCATCCATCAGTCAGTCAACCTCTATGGAGAAACTTGTGCAGTAGCCCTTGATATTTCTAAGGCTTTTGACAGAGTGTGGCATCGTTCCCTGCCGTCCAAACTCTCTTGCTATGGACTAATGTCTTTTGTTCCTCTGCTTGCCTAATATCTCAGCGACAGAAAAATAAGAGTAAAAATAGATGATGTATATTCCAGTTTCCACTCAATTAATGCTGGCGTGCCACAAGGATCAGTTCTGACACCAACCCTGTTCCTGGGTCATATTAATGATCTCTTATCTGTCACCCACAATCCCATCCATTCATATGCAGATGACTTAACACTTCATAGTTCACTCACACTCAGACACTCAATTACAAAGACTGATTTCTCCAGTTCTCAACTCAGCACAGCCATCTCCATAAATCAAGACTTATCTGTGATCAGTGAATGGGGACAAAACAGTCTTGTCTCATTTAGTGCTAGTAGAACCAAATATATACAGTTTACTAATAGACAGATATTGCCAGATTCATTTATTACCTTCAATGCTACTAATATTCCCGTCTCCAAAAATACTGAAATTCTCGGCGTCTCACTTAACAATGCCCTCAGTTGAACCTCTCATGTCAGATCACTTGCTAAAACCGCCTCAAAGAAACGTGGATTATTATACAGAGTCCGTAACTTCTTCACTGATGAGCAGTTAGCTATAATTTACAAGAGTCATGTGCGCTCTCAGCTTGAATATTACTCACCCTTGTGGAATGGATGTGGAGAGGTTGCATTAAAACAACTAGACAAAATTCAGTACAAAGCTGTTGGAATTATTAATAACCCTGCAATTACAAATAATTTAAACTCCCCTATGAGTAAGAAGGAATGTTGCCTCCCTTGCATTATTTTACATTATTTTACAGATATTTTTATGGCAAATGCTCAGACAAAGTTGTGTCCATTGTGCCACCTCTCCGTGCCTTTCCTCGTGCTACACAGGCATCTGGCAGGGCTCATGACTGGAATGTCACACAGCTATATTGCAGAACTTCCGCCTATCAGAATTCTTTTATTCTCTGAGCTGCATCCCTCTGGAACTCACTTCCCCAGAGTTGTTTCCCACCAAACTTCAACCTACAGCTGTTCAAGTCCAACTGTTACAGATATTTCATGAATGAAGGACACCAGTAATCTGGTGTATGGATTTTTTTTTTTTTTATTCATTTGTTTTTCCTTCCTCTGTTCTTTTATTTAAAAAGAGAGAGAGAGAGAGAAAGAAAGAATAGCAAGTAAATTCATATAATGGTTTAATAGAGCGATAATCCAGCGTCCAGATAATGAACACATCTGGATTTCTGGATACTGCATGTCAGGATAAATGAAGGACTACTGTATATATATATATATATATATGCATACTGTATATACGGTATATATGCAGTACCCTTGCATCCAAGACGAGTTTGTCCAAGATGTTTCTTCATCTTTGTTCAGCAGTTTCCTTTCGGATTTAGATCCGGACTGTTGCGAGGCCAGTCTAGGACCTCAGTTCGATTATCCTGAAGCCATTTTGTCACCTTTCTTGACTTGTGACATGGAGCTGAATCGTGCATGAAAAAGTCGCACCCATGAATAACAAAAAAGTTTAACAAATGATCTTTCAGGACTTGCATGTACTGGCCACCATTCATCATCAAGTTCTTAGGAAGATAATAGAGGCCTCTGTCCCATTTCACCGGAGAAACACCCCCCACCATTAATGATCGTGGGTGCTTAACAGTCGGCACCGTGTAAGTAGGGTCATATTAACTGTGGGAGGCTGGGTGACTAACCTTGGCAGAACTTAACTGGAACACTTGAAATGTGCTTTCTTTGGAAAACATAACTTTTCTCCACTCATCTGATGTCCAGTTTGCATACTTCTTGGCAAACTGAATGCGCTGCTTCTTCATGCGGTCAGTGAGAAGCAGTTTCTTGGCTGCGGTGCGGCTTGGCAAACCCAGCTCCTTGTGCAAGCAGTGTTGGATAGTTTGAATTGAGACGTCTTGTAACAGCTGGGGATTCATTCTTTTCAGTTCTGCTGCTGTCAGTCGAGGATTCTTAATTATTTCCCTCTTCAGAAGCGTATCTGTACCTCTGGAAGTCGTCCACTTCTTTCCACTGCCATGCTTGTGCATGGCATGGCAGGTCGCGCGCTGCAGCAAGAATCTTCATGACGGTCGACTTTACTTGTCCAGTACGTTCACAAATCGTATTGATAGGGACATTATCCTGCCTTCCTGCAATGATACAGACCCTCTTATCCCTTGAGCAGTACTTTCCAGGCATGACAACTCGACCTTAGGAAAATAACAGGGCAAACAGTAATAAGAAAAAAGAGGGAGGTGCAACCTTGGAATGACGGGAATATATGAGGCGCTGAGTGGAATAACCTCTTGTCCACCACAGCGGCCACTTTGGAGTTAAGTACACCAACGTATTCCTCAAACCCTCTTCTACTAGTACAGTAATGAATCATGTGAAAAATACCCCCGGTAATGGTGAAAATCCCCATTTTATAGAGGGTACTGACTGACCGCGCTGCACACGAAGGTGTTTATACTCAGCTAAGTACCATTGTCTTCCCCAGGTCCTGAACCTTGGAAACCACCATCAGGCTCTGCTATTCCACTGGGGTTTAAGGTCGATTTTTTTCTTATGTACTTTATTCACGTTAAGGGGGCACGGTGGCTCAGAGGTAGGGCATCGAGCTCGGGACTGGGGGGTTGCGAGTTCGATCCGCACCCGGGACTGCCGTGCCGGGAGAGGTAGCGTCCTCCTGTTACCTAGCGGGGCTATATGATCTCATTGTAAGGTCTAGCTCGGGGGATTCTTTTTAATCCCATTATTCACGTTAAGACATGCATCTATTGTCAGCCACATGTGGGGGAAGTCCTAGAATGGTAGTAATAACCACTTCAGCGCCACAGGCGTGTTCAAGGTCAACAGTATGGTATGGACAGATTTTCTTAGCTATATTTTATTTTTTCGTGCTGGTTTTGTACTATATTAATGGATATTGTGAAAGTGCATGCATACATCGTAAGGTTGGCTTGCAATAACACACATTTTTGGGAGAATACAGTTCATCATTGTCAGGCAAGAGGATAAAGACACTGTTAATGTATTGTTCTTTCAAAATGCCATTGATTTACATTTTTTTTGTTTTTTTTTAATGTGTCCGACTCTGGGCATAGGCTTCACAGCCTGCTATCAAGGCCCAGTCGTCCTCCTACAATCTACATGTCACCACTTTGGCACTTAACACCCACCGTCCATATTGAATACATGCTAGGGCTGTTTCATACAGGACTGGTGTATTGGTATTAGCGGGGTCATTTTTAAGACATGTCAGCGGGTCTTCTGGTAGATCAGTAAAGCCTGATTTAATGAAATTCAAATCCTTAAACTGTTCCCTGCACCAGCGAGGATTCGAACCTGGGTCCCACGGGACCGCAAGCCAACTCTCTACCGATCGAGCTACTGCCACTCTAACATGCAAGCAGATGTTTTCAGCTACATTTGAAAAAAAAAAAAATCACCAGAATATCTTTATCAGTTGAAAAGAAATGGCATTTTGAAATTAAACAAACTTTAACAGCATTTTTCCCCATTTTCTGTATTTGGCACACGAGAGGTTATTCCACTCAGCGCCTCATATACTCCCATTCTTGCTTTTAGGCAAGCACTGATGTGCTGAGTGTTTCACCACCTCCCGCCAACACCAGAGGAGTTGTCAGTTACTTCTTGCCCAAAAAATTCACTTGGTAGAGGAGGAAACACAAAGCAAAGACAGACAACTCTCCCATGGCAATTCTCTGTGTAGGTCGTAAGTCAATTATAGTAGAATGTATATATATATACACAGTATACAGTACACCCTTCAACTTTGCGAACTTTAACTTTGCGAATCACCAATTTTGCGAGGTTTTTCCAAGTCATTTATTTTTTAACATTTATGAACTTTGCGAGCGATCACACACTTTGCGAGGTTGAGTGGTGGGAAAGTCGTCTTCCCGCACTACTTTGCCACGTGGAGTAGTGACGTCGTGGTTCGCTGGGCGTACTGTGCCTCCTAGCTCGGTGTTCTGCCGCCCCACCACGTTTGTTTACACCACAGTAGTCGCACCCAAGCCTTGCCCCGCCACCAGTCCTGTACACCACGCCAGTCTTCACAACAGTGTAAATATGCATTTTTTTCTTTTTTATGTTTCTTACCTATGATGTTTTCATAATAATATTACTCTACAATACATCAGTCCATGTTTGTTTCATTTATCATCATAAAATTAAGAGGTAGAGTCGAGAGAAAGAGTGGGAAAAAGTGCTTACCTTGGTGTGATGTCGACCAATTTACCTTTATTGCATATATTTAATTGTTTAAACTTAGCGAATTTTGATTTTGCGAGGTTTTTTGTCGACCATATTCTCGCAAAATTGGAGGAAGCACTGTATATATATATATATATACACAGTATATATATATACACAGTCAAGTCCCCTATGGCGTGCGCTTCTATGGCATGGCTTTCTATGACACGGCAAGGTGCCAGACCCCCCCCAAAATGAACCACACGCATAAAATACCAATGGTGCGGGCGCTGCAAGGTTTGAAACGCGTGGGGTAATTCCGCTGACTGTCGGCGTGCTCCCGTTTGTAAACAAAGAAGATGGCGACCACTTCAGCTCCACCTGTGGACTTTTTTCTCTCTTATTCATTGTGTTAAGTAATGAAACATTGAAGATTCTTTCAGTATTGTGACTAGTGTATAGGTTTGTTCGTAAAACTGCTATGAACAGGGTAGTGACGAATCGCCTATCTCTGAGCTAAGACGAAGTATAATGCCTCCCATCATCATCATCATGTATATAAGAATGATTAATAATGTGTTAAATGTGAGTTTTGTTGACACTTGAGCATACAAACTTTATCAAATAAACTTCTTCAGTCAGCACTTGACCAGGCAGCCTCCGCCATCTTTAATGTTTTGGTTGGTCAGGTGATCTGTGTCTACTTAGCCGAGCTTTTTTTTTTTTTTTTTTTCCGCTCGATCTGCAGTGCGTGGTATTGCCCAAGTAGTAGACACAAGGCTGATAACCCTTCCATTTTTTGTGGCTATTGTTACGTGTAATACATGCATTGACTCACTGCTTGATTGTGTGCATGTGTAAAGTGGGGAAAAATGGGGAAAAGTGGGGTACTTGATTGTGTGCATGTGTAAAGTGGGGAAAAATGGGGAAAAGTGGGGTGAACAGGGGGACTTTGGTGAACGTCCAGAACCAAATAGCATTTTTCCCACAGATTTAGTTACTTCTATGGCATGGGTGTGGTGCAGAACCAATTAGCCGTGCCTTAGGCAACTTGACTGTATGTATAATATATAACCCAAACCTCGAGTACCGCGGGCAATTGGTACTGGACTAGGGCCGTGATACTGAAATCCACGTCACTCAGATAATATGTTTACATGTATAATAGTACAATGTGTTCTGGCAACTTTCCAAAACTCACTTTTGCTCCTCAACCTTACCCCATGTAAATTACCCTCACTTATACCCACCGTCAGGTCAAACACTGAAAGAGATATAACTATTGTACTTAGAAATGGAACATTAATGGTACAGTATTAAAAATAGCATCAACAAAACAAAAGTTGGGCTGGGCACCCATGTGTTGTTGATACATAGCTCCCCGGTATTCTCCTTCCACCTCCCACCCCCAATGTTGTCAATTTCGCCTTCTCTCGTATCATGTAGCCTTCGAGAGAGACCTTAGATCGTATGGTTAGACGAAAATTTATGGTCTGGCAATTCGGGACGAAATAAAACGAGAATTGAGTGGTAACCAGAAAAAATTTCATCTGTGTGTTCTCGTGAGTTAGTGTTCAGTTTCACATTCTTTGTTTGATATCACGCTTCCCAACACATTTTGGGCTAACTAAGCTTATGGTTAAACTGCTCAGTCAGTATGAAATGGGTAGCGCGTTATCGAACGAAGAATGTGAAACTGAATGCTAACATACGAGAACACATGTATAAAAGAGTACATTTTTTTCTGGTTTGCAAACATTTTCGTTCGATTTTCCTTCCAAATAATACTGTCAGACCCATAAATTTTCGTCTAACCATACGACCTAATGTGTCTCCCAAGGGCCACATGATAAAAAACGAAACTTCAGAAAAGTGCCGAGAAGCTACGTGCCAACAACACAGGGTACCCAACCCAACTTTTGTTTTATTAAATGCTATTTTTAATACCACTGATGTTCTCAGTTACAAAAAGTTATATCTCTTTCACTGTTTTACCTGATGGTGCATACAAGTGGGGGTAATTTACATGGGGTAAGGTGATAAGAAGGGGTAAAGTGAGTTTTCTTTTTCTGACGCTCCACATAATGCCTTATAAACATCTCAGCTTGTGTAGAGGACAATGTATAAACTTTCACGTGCCAGGTTTGCATCACTTCCTACGGACGATCTTTATCTTCTCCCAGTCCTTCCAAATCGTTCTGATATTGCTTTCATTCATGCATTTTTTTTTCTTTTTTTTTTTTTTGCATTTCGGTAAATGCGGGCTTTTCCTAAAGCAGTAGAAGGCCCTTACAATTCAATTCATATTCCTCCAGTTTGTATCTGTATTTTTCTGACTATTTTCAGGGTGGCAAGTTACCTTTTCCTGCTGAAAAATTTTCCACTTATTATCATTATGTTCCTTAAGCTCTACTTATGATTGTCTTGACATACTCAAAGGTGGTTTTTGTTTCCTACCTTCCCAACTGGATGTAAGGTTAGGTTAGGTTAGCTTAGATTAAATTATTATGTATAGTTAAGCTCTACTCTGATGGCTCTGTAGCTATTTCTTCTACTGATAAAGCAGATCTCTTCGCTCAGACTTTCTCCTCCAATTCCACCTTAGACGATTCCGGTGCTATTCCTCCATCACTTCCCCCCTCTGACTTCCTCTTGACTGACATTAAAATTTCTTCAGCTGATGTGTTTTCTGCCATCACTGGCCTCAATACTAAAAAGGCATATGATCCTGATGGAGTCCCTCCTGTTGTCCTCAAAAACTGTGTTTCTGTGCTTACACCCTGCCTAGGTAAACTCTTTCACCTTTGTCTCTCAACTTGTACCTTTCCTTCTCGCTGGAAGTTTGCTCTCATTCAGCCAGTCCCAAAGAAGGGTGACCATTCCCAACCCTCTAACTATCGTCCAATTGCTTTAACATCCTGTGTCTCAAAAGTTTTCGAGTCAATTCTTAACAGAAAAATTTTGAAGCTTCTTTCCTGTCACAACCTTCTTTCTGATCGTCAGTATGGGTTCCGTCAGGGACGCTCCACTGGCGATCTTCTCACCTACCTTTCAGACTCTTGGTCATCCTCCTTTCGGAACTTTGGTGAAAGCTTTGTCATTGCACTTGACATCTCAAAGGCTTTCGATTGAGTCTGGCATAAATCTTTAATTTCTAAACTGCCCTCCTACGGTTTCTATCCTTCTATCTGTGCCTTCATCTCTAGCTTCCTTTCTGGTCGTTCTATAGCCGCTGTTGTAGACGGCCATCATTCCTCTCCTAGACCTATCAACAGTGGTGTTCCTCAGGGTTCTGTCCTATCACCTACTCTCTTCCTTTTATTCATCAATGACCTTCTGAGCTGTACATCTAACCCTATCCACTTATATGCTGATGATTCCACCCTTCACCTTTCCATTCGGTTCCTGCAACGTCCATCTCAGCAGTTACTTCAACAAAAAAGGGATGAGGCTATGGCACACCTAATGTCTGACATGGCTCGTATCTCTGATTGGGGTAAAAATAATCTTGTTATTTTTAATGCATCAAAAACTCAGTTCTTACACTTATCAACCTGACAAAATCTTCCTCAGGATTACCCACTAATGTTTAATAATGAACAGTTATGCCCTGCATCATCCTTGAACATGCTTGGGGTTTCATTCTCTCGGGATTTGTCTTGGAAAGAACATATTACATCTCTTGTGAAATCTGCTTCCAAGAGATTAGGTGTGCTAAGCCGATTCCGAACTTTCTTTACCTCTGCACAGTTGTTGACCTTGTACATGGGTTTTATTCGCCCGTGTATGGAGTACAACTCTCATGTGTGGGGAGGCTCCCCACATGCAGCTCTTCTCAATAGGGTGGAGTCAAAGGCTTTTTGTCTCATTAACTCTCCTCCTCTTACTGATTCCCTTCAACCTTTGTCTCTTCGCCGCACTGTTGCATCTTTATCTCTCTTCTATCGCTACTTCAATGGTCACTGTTCCTCTGAACTGTCTGCTTGCATCCCTCCACCTCTACGACGGGCACGTAGTACCTGTCTGGCAACAAACTCTCATCCCTTTTCTGTCCAACTCTCTAATGCAAGAGTTAACCGTTACTCCCAGTCCTTCATTTATGCAACTGGTCAACTCTGGAACTGTCTTCCTTTGTCTGTATTTCTTACTTCCTATGATCTCCAGTCTTTCAAACGCGGTGTGTCCAGGCATCTCGAATTTAACGGATCTTGAATTTGGCTCTCTTTTGTATTGTTTTTGCTTTTTCTTGGAAGGAACAGTATACAGGCCTGTGGCCTTTGTTTCCTTCTTCCTTGCATAAAAAAAAAAAAAAAAAATTAAACACTTTGGTTAGGACTGGTCCTTCCACCGTAACCCTGACGAGTCAAACGAGTTGACACAGTGGAACACAGCAAAAAAACAACAGGGGAAACAGATTCCGCTTTGAAACATTTATCTACCACCCAAAAGTAATCCAAAAAATATAACAGACTACCGAGAAGAAGAGCAAAGACTGTAGTGAAAGCACACAGATGGGGGTAATTGCAAATATTTTCATTCAGTTTCGTCTCCTAAAACTGCAAAATCCATAATTATGATTATGGTAAGTCAGTGAGATGGGAGAAGGGACTTGATAGCCTTATACTCAGTCGGTCCGAAATGTGTTGAGAAGCACGAAATCGAACGGAAAAATGTAGAACTGGACACTAATTATCTTACGAGAACACATAGATGAAAGCATTTTTTTTTTTTCTAATTAGCAAACATTTTTGTTCCATTTTACTTATTAAAACTGCGAAACCTATTATGAGTGTGGGATGAGGAGCGAGGATTGATAACCGTATGCTCAGTCAGTCGAAAATGTGTTCGGAAACACAAAATCGAACGAAGAATGTGGAACTGAACGCTAACTTACATGAGCACATGGATGAAAGTAATTTTTTTCTTTATTTAGCAAACATTTGCGTTCCACTTCGTACCTGAAAACTGCAAAACCTATTATGAGTGTGGGGAAGAGCTAAGTGAGGCACGAGAAAGCACTGATAACCATATGCCCAGGTGGTCCGAAATGTGTTGGGAAGCTTGAAATCAAACGAAGAATGTGGAACTGAACCCTAACTTACGAGAACACATGGATGAAAGTTTTATTTTATTTTTTTCTGATATACATTTTTGTTCCATTTCGTCCCCTGAAATTGAGAAGCCCATAAATTTTCGTCTAACCATTCGCCCTTGAGTGTGCCAGGAAGCATATTTCAGTTGTGAAACCACCAGCCCTCAGCCAGGAATGACACTCACTCAGTTGTTTCAAACCTAACCATAATTTTTTCTCTAAAATATGCTCAGTGTGTTTCCCAGGAAAAAATTCGCTCATTTACTTAACGTAATCTGACTAGGGCATCTTGGCTGAGGTGGCTGGCTATGATATCAACAAATACCCATACAGAACAGAAATATCCGCCCAGGAAAGGTACCTGTTATGCTACATATTTGTGGGTCGGTTTCTCGCCCTCAAATACGCAGGCTACAGCGGTCAGCGGGTCCCTATTCTAGGGTCGGTAACTAAGGAATAGGACTGGACACAAAAACAAGGCAGTGACTGATACACACATGTATTACAAATATCTTCCCAGAGACAATAGTACATCAACAAATACATTACAGGCTGGGTTGGCCGGGCATGGGTTAATAACTTTAGGTTTTACTTGACTGGAAATCTGTCGCTGTACCGGCTGGTAGAAAGTATGGTAATATTTACCCAGCACTTATGACACATAAAATACACTTATGATTCAGGACACTGGAATGAATTTACTACAATTTCCCAGTCTCATATAGCACTGGACGGCACTGGTATATGAATTACGTTAACACCTGTGTCATAGACACTTTGCCGGCCAGAAGTCTATCTCAGGTAGAGTCGGCCTCGCGGTGGTCACTGAATGGGGGCTGTGGTATTCTAGCGGGACATTTGGAGATGCCCAGACATACCCTAACTAATGTACCCGGACACTGGGGTGGATGGAGGTTTAACACACAATGGGAAGGCACGATGGGAATAATATCTTTTCCTTCTGTTAGCCACTTATGTGCCGGTACACTGGGGAGGGAGAGTTTTAATAAATAAGGGAATGGCACGATCGGCATAATATTGTTGTTCTGTTGGTCACTGTGGCGTTTCGTTCACTGGGGGATGCGCGGGACTCTACTCGGGATATAAATTAGGCCAAAGTTACTATTAGGCTCATCCAATCTTACACTTGGGCCCCTGGTCACTTATCACTAGAATAGACTATAGGGAATCACTCACATGGTATAAACTAATGCACACATATATCTGGGTCTAGAAAACACACACATAGGTAAAGTCCACTTGCTTCACTATCACTGGTAGGCCGCAGGTTGATTCCTTCGTCCGGAGGAAGGGCAGAGTAACGCGCCCCTGGACAGGGCCCCACACGTCGTCGTGGGACCAGGGGTTCGGCCCAAAGAGAGCCAGGAGACAGGCCTGACGTCGAGTCTGGGAGAGACTCGGGGAGGTCTCGCCCACAGGTAAGTCGCACCCTGGTGTTCGGGGCAACTCCCGGAGTGACTGAGGACCCAGGGTACTGGAACACGGGGTGGCTGGACTGCGGCAATGGCTGGAGGGTGGCGTCGCTGTCAGGGTTGTCACACGGGGACCTCGGGCCGGGGGAGTAGTGGACAGGGCCCGACGTCGCCTGCGGGGTCTGCTGGGGCTCCGCTTCGGCCGCTGTTCACACTGGTAGAGTTGCAGGGAACCAAGGCCTCGAGTGAGGCCTTGCCACGGCTCTGAGGAGGGGTCCTCACTGGCTGCAGGATCTCTTGTGGGAGAGAAGCGGACTGTGGCCTGCTGTACCTCTGGCCTGACGTGACTAATGGCTGACGTTGTAGTGGCGCAGGGGACAACAGCTTCATTACGGCCAGTGGCCTGCTCTACCTCTGGCCTGACGTGACTAATGGCCGACGTCGTGGTGGCACAGGGGACAGCAGCTTCAGTGCGGCTAGTGACCTGCTCTACCTCTGGCCTGACGTGACTAGTGGCTGACGTCATAGTGGCGCAGGGGACTTCAGCTCCAGGGCGGCTAGTGGCCTGCTCTGCCTCTGGCGTGATGTGACTAGTGGCTGACGTCGTAGTGGCACAGTTATTGTGGCTCTGGTGCGGCTAATGGCCCGTACCGTGAAGCTGAGAGGACTAGTAGCAGAGGGACAGACTATGGCTGATCCTGCCTTGTACCCAGTACGGCTTGTGGCCGGTACTGTGGCGCTACTCTGGGGGGAACGACTACAGGAGTCAGACAACTTGTGGCTTGTCCTGCCCGTCCGACACGCATCCGTGCCGCGGCCCTGTAGCGGGGATGCAACTGGGGAACGGACTATGGCCGGTTCTGCCCTGTACCTGGTATGACAGTGGCCAATACCGCGGCGTTGCGTGGAGTTCTAAACTCCACCCCTTACCTGGCAAGTGGAATTTCGGCCGGGGACTAGGCACTGGTGACTGCTACCTTTCTGGGGCATCACCTGGGAGTAAGAGGGGCGCCAGGGAGGGATACAGGTGCACCGTTCCTGTTCCCAGGCGCTCAGTGTCAGCGGCGGACCCCCGGTGGTACTGGGGGGGTTGGGGGGGTTGGGTTTCGTTTGCATTGGCCGTCGCGTTGTCTGCGGCCTCAACCCCTAACTCCTGTATTTCAGTACCCAAATTATATTCGAGGAATATCATTATCCTTAATGCTGTTTAAGAATCATTCGTTAACGTCCATATCATGTAGCCTACTTGCAAGGCGGCACTCACTTGTTTTTTTCCAGCTGGAAGATGAGCCAAACCATTCGTGTGACCTTGATGGCGGAGTTTCCTTTTTCAGGCAGATTAACAAGCAAAATGTTTCTTGAAAAGAATCCTTGTGTGACCCTGGCCATAATGTATAAGATTTGTCAGTGTCAGATCATGTAAGACTGGAGGTAGTACGTCATCTGCTCTGTTTATGTCTGGCTAAACATCTCTGCTGGGAATGACATACTTTGCTAACCTTAGTACCTAATTTGATATCAAAAATATGCCAAAATAATTCTGAATTCCATAAAATTATGCCAAATTTAATAATATGCTAACTGCTAAATCTGGCCATGCTGGAAAGGAATAGTTACCTCGATGTTAGCCAAACAACCATGGGCGTTTTGGTGGGTGACGTCACAGTGTGCGCTTTCAAATTTGGTTGTCAGGCCAGCTGACTTCCCGCGTGAGCTCGAGTTTCTCCACGTGTGTATAAATATCTGTCGCATTATGCTGGCCGCGTTAGAACAAAAACGTGTTACTCAACCACATCTGCTACTGTAGACAGAGAAACAGATACATCAGAAGTCATTAGGGAGGGACAGGAGTCTCTCCTAGATATGTTCTCTGCATCAACAGATTTTTGGTGTATACCATGCACTGAGGACTGACACCACAGACAATAGCTTTTGTAAAATTCTTGATAATTCTATGCTGCTTAACCTGTTTTCATAAGGACACAACACATCACTTGCCTTTAATATTTCTTAGTCAGTATCATTATGATATGTACCTTCAAATAGTAATAGATTAATCCTCTTGGAACATCATAAGCTCTGTTGATCATTAGGATATCACTGAACCCCTTCGTTGTTCTAGGTTTAATCATGTTTGTAGTTTCAGTCTACAATATTATTCCTCTGCCTAGTTGAGTAGTTGTGAAATACTTACCTGATATTCTGCCCTGATAAGTTGCTGAGTTTTAAAGACCACATCATGTAACTGGGATATTATAGGTGAGCAGTGTGTGAAGAATGATGAAGGAAGGGTAGTGGTGAACAGTGAGGATATTAATATGCTTGGAGAGAGCATTATTGCTGGTTGTTGAATGAGGAGTTTGACTGGGACAGGGAAGGTTTGGAACCAGCAGATCCAGTATTTGGCCCTTGGCCTTTGACTGATGCTGCTGCTGTGAGTGAGGCAGTAGGCAGGATGCAGATGGGGAAGGCAGCAGGTGTGTCTGGATTGACTGCTGAAATGTTGAAGGCCTAAGGAGATATAGGAATGAGATTAGTCATTGACCTGATAAATATGATTATTTATGAGTGTTTTGTCCCAGATGATTGGCTGAGGAGTGCAACTGTAAATGTGTACAAAGGGAAGGGTGATGCCCTGGAAAGAGGAAATTATAGAGGTATAAAGCTTTTAGATCAGATAATGAAGGTAATAGAGAGAGTTCTAGAAAGTATAATTAGAGAAAGAGTGAATATTGATGAGATGCAAAGGGACCACTGATGCCATATTCATTTTTCGACAGCTTTAGGAAAAATATATTGCTTTTGTTGATTTGGAGAAGACTTTTGACAGAGCCCCTAGAGAGGTGGTGAAGTGGGCAGTGGGAAAGCTTGGGATGGAGGAGTGGCTGTTTAGGGTGGTTATAGCCATGTATGTGGGTGCTCGCACCCAGGTAAGAGTGAATGGAGATTTGAGTGATGGGTTTTCCGTGAATGTTGGTGTACATCAGGGGTCAGGTTTGAGCCCCTTGTTGTTTATCATGGTACTTGAAGTCCTCACACAAGACTTCGGAAATGGGCTCCCGTGGGAGATGATGTATGCTGATGATCTGGTGTTGACTGCAGAGAGTGAAAGGAAGGCAGAGAAAAGATTTAGGAAGTGGAGAGATGGTATGGGGTACAAGGTCTTAAGAGTAAATGTAGATAAAACAAAAGTGATGATATCTAGGGTTGGTGGCAATACTGTCAAAGAAGAGGGAGAGGGGCCATGTGCAATTTGCCACAAGGGCATGGGAAGTAATTCCATCTTGTGCAGTGTTTATGATAAGTGGGTACCTAAGAGATGTAGTGGTATTAGAGGTAGACTGCAAAATAATGCTGATTTTATGCATTTGGCGTGTTGGGGAGAGCAGGTGGAGATCGTCAGGTGTGAAAGGATTGAACTTGCTGTGAGTCTCTTGAGTGTATGGATGAGCTTTGTTGTTTGGGAGATGTGTTGTGTGCTGGAGGTGGGGCTGGAGCTAGTTCTGTGGCTAGGTTGAGAAGTGGTTGGAAGAAGTTCAGGGAGCTGTTGCCCCTCCTGAAATTGAGAGGGCTCTCCCTACGTTCTAAGGGATTTTTGTATGCAGCATGTGTTAGAAGTGTAATACTGTATGGTAGTGAGACCTTGACAGTAAAAGAAGAGGATATTCACAAGCTCAAACATACAGAAATGGCAATGATTAGGTGGATGTGCAGTGCGTCCCTGTTTGGAAGGCCTGGAGGGGCAGGATTTACGATTGAAGAGTTGAGAGGTAGGATGTGGCTGGAGTGTATTGATGCTGTGATGAGGAGAGGTAGATTGAGGTGGTTTGGGCATGTGGAGATGATGGGGGATGATAACTATGATAACTGGGTGCAGAAAATGAGAAGCATTAATATTGGGGGTGGGGTTGCGAGGGGTAGACCGAAAAAGACATGGGACGAGGGCTTTAATTGTGACCTCAGGGTTAAGGGACTGAACAGGGAGGCTGCCATAGATCAAGCAGGATGGAGAACCACCATTAGGTGACCAAGGCCAATGCATGCTAGCATGTTGGAGCCTTCAAAAACTAAACGAATTTAGCTTTATTATCATAGCTTGCTGTTTTGCTGTTCACTGTTAATGAGTGGATTAGTATTATGTCCACAACTGTGCCTGCTTCCTCCTAGGTGGCAGAGTGGCACAACTTCACAGTGTGGCGGTGTGAGCGAGGGGCAGAAGTGGTGTTTGGAGGAGCCTTGCAGTTCCACAACTTTGTGACACTGGACAACCTTCATGCCGGCATGGAAATGGTTAAGGTCAAGGGTGGCTTTGGCCAGGATAATGGACCAGGTTAGTATTGGAGGTCAGATCTGGAGCTAAAAAATCCATGGATGTGTTTTTGGAGCCTATAGATCCTCATTCCTGTGGATCATTTTCCCTTCAGAACCTATAAAATGTGTTCATTATTTAAAAAATTACACCCTGGTCATAAAGTGCATTTTGTGCATATACTGTAGTGTTGAAACTTGTTATGTAAAATTTGCTTGTCAAAACTGAAAGCATATGATAGGTGATTAGTACTATAAGCTTACCAGTAAGATCTTAAGGCTTGAAATTGAGGATCATTTACTGATTGGTGAAATGTAAGAAAAGGAAGAAAATACACAACCAATAATAACACAGTATGAGCATGCTGCTGATAGCTTTCCCAATTTCACATGTTCTCCTTTTGCTTTTAGATCATACCACACCCCAACCTCACGTAGGAAAGAAGGTAAATATGATGATGATGATGGTGGTGATGATGTACCTGAAACAGCCTCCTTTCCTTTGCACCAGGTGTCTTTAACTCTCTGGTTGTCGGCTACTCAGCTTTGTCTTCTGATGGCTGCAGAAGTGAGACCAGTGGCATTGTGGCTCCCAAGCAGGACATCTTCAGCATTGCAGATACCAAATTCGTAAACTTCGACAGTGGGACCTGCTCAGCACTGTCAGGGTGTTCACAGTGCAAGAAACAACAGGGAGGCTTCAGGTCTCTAGTGAAGGGATTGTCATTTGATAATTCGCCAAATAAGGCAGGTTAATCTTTTTGCATTGTTCCGGGTGACATTCTATCTCATCTAATCCTGAGGTGGGAAAAATGATTATGATGATGATGAGCATGGCATCTATTTATTTATCTGCTATTTATAAATTTCTCAGAGAAACTTTATTGTACTCTGTAGGTAGGAAAGTTGGAACACCAGTGCCTGCTGTAATAGTTGTAGTAAAGAGAGAGTGACTCAGTGTTGTTGCTAAGAGAGAGAGAGAGAGATAACTTCTTTTCTTCACCTTGTACCTGTTATAAAGAAGTGTATATGAAGGAAGTTCTGTAGTACATGAGAGATGTACAGCACACAGTTGCAGGTAGTGGTCTTATTTCATGGTACTTTATATTGCTATGAAATTTACTAATGTCCAAGATTCTTCTTCAGAGATTACATATTGTTTTTCTTTATTTGAATAGTCTCACAACTTTATCACTTGAACTTGAGAATACCTTTGTTTTCATTCCCCACCAGAAATTAAAATGTCTGCATGATGCAACCTGGATACTATAGGATTTACATTACTCCAGAGCTCTGATTCCCTTTCATCAAACCCCAAGCCTTCTCAGTGTATCAGTCCATACTTCTCTTAAACCTTTGCCATGTAACCAAGAACCCATGGTTTTCCTGCAGTAGGGTAACTCTTTCACTATTATTTCTTGTTCTTTTGTTGAATTTTTCTTCTCTACAGTTAGGTGATTTGGTTCACATGAGTGAAAATATCTTTTAATGAATTACTGAAAGGTTTAAAAAATCTCCTTAAACACCTTCAGTATGATGACTATGTGGTATTTCTTTTGAATTTAGTCATGCATCCACCAGGCAATTTATTCAGCCTGGAGACCTTGTAGTGAAGAAGTTAAGACTGCAGAATTAAGCATAATTCATGGTGCATGTGTATGTTGCCCACAAGCATTTTTCATAATACAGTATATTAATGAAGACCCTATTAACTGCAGCCTTCTGTTCAAACTAATAAATCAGAGATTCTCATTTTGTGGCATAGGTTCATGAGATAATACAATATTTGTTTACCCAATCCATGCTTTCATTTGAAAAGCTATTGGTCATTCAGCACTTTCTGATCTAAGAATTCGTGTTTGCTTTCATTCCAAAGGTTATTGGTGATTCAATACTTGCTAATCTCACAATTCCTGTTTAATATTTTACATCTTAATCCCTTCATTACAAGAAATCACCCTCAAGCATTAGGTACCTGGTACTTGTCTAACAGTAGCCAGAACAAATTTTTAAAATATTGAATCATACTACAGTACTTGTACATGGATTAGTTTAACTTGTCAGTTTACAGACATATTTTTATTTCATTCATGAACATTCCAGATGATTTTATTCTGTTTGGGAGGGGGCTTTTTGGGGGGGAAGTAATAGATATGATCTTAATTTAACCTCTTTGCATTAAAGAGGTCCTTCCTAAGTTGAATAAAGTTGTTGATAGCCTGAGTTAAAAAAAAAAAAAAAAATTATCATAGTGGTAAAGGTGTTAATTGTAGTATCACACCTACTGTACTCATAGCCTAAACTGCCATCTCATCATTTTCAGTAGTAAGTTATAACAGGAGATTAACACGCTGAATATCATGTTGGTCATGAAAAAGTGCTATGGGAAGGATGTTGAGCAGTGGCATTGTCTTTTCTGCTATTAAGCAGAAATAAGTTGGCAAATATTCAGGCAAAGTTAAGGTGAAAGAAGCATAATATAACAATCAGTTGCATGTGTTCTCCAGCTGAAGTTTAAGTGGGAGCACGAGACCATCTGGATTGATGCTGACGGCTCGCTATCAGGGGCTGCTGAGAACAGTGTGGTGCCATCTATGGGCATCTTACCACCCGGGAAATGCCATGAGGAAGATGCTTTCTCCATTAATCCTCAGGTAATGACATGGGACTCTGTAAAGTAGTGACTGAGGAGTAACCTCAGTCTATCTTGCTGAGCAGACCTAACCTATTGCCTGTAGGCAAGCTGCCTCTGTAGGGCCATCCTGTGCAGTGAACTTTTGTTCCCTTGCAGTGGACTGCACCTCACTACAGCAAGTTGCGGGGAAGTGTAGAGGCTAGGTTTCTGAATGGATGCCACATTTGCATCTCCACCCAGTTAACAGGGGCACTAAAGTAGGCTCCACATCACCGTATTTGATGGTATGGTTATCTTCCAGTCATTTCCTGGGTTACAGGAAACCATTAGGCTTGTCACTTGGTGTAGAGACACCTAAGAAAGAAGTAGGCTGCACTACATCAAGTGAGTGGATGATGGTCGCCACCAACCACCACTACTCCACCTACCAGCCTGTGAAGTAAAATTGCTCAGTGTAAGCTTCCATTACTCGAGTTTTAATCTCATCTCAACTTCCTTTACCCTTTTTTCCTCATCTCAACTTCCATTACCACTTTTAACCTCTAATCAGTCTCAGTTATGCTCATTTTAATTTCATCCCAACCATCATTACTCATGTTTTAACCTCATCTCAAGCTCAGTTAGTTTTGTTTTACTTTTGTCTTGACCTCCCCTCATCCATTATTCATGTTAGCCTTACGTTCAGCATTCTTAATCCCATTTCTTACTTAATCCTTGCCTTCATAATTTATTCTACCCTCTTTCTAGCTATCATAAACTGTGCTCATACCTCACCCTTGCTATCATAACCCATTTAACCTCACTTTTACCTTTATAACCCTACTCCAGACCTCATTCTTGCCTTCATACCATAATCTGTTTAACCTCACCCATACAGTCGTTACTTCAGTGTTAACCTTGACTTCACATTTAGCTTCATAACTCCAGTTCTAACCTCACCCTTATTTCATAATCCTGGTTCTAACCTCATCTTTACCTTCATAACCCCAGCTTCACTCTTACTTTCCTAACAACCTCACCCTTACCATCATATCCCTACTTGTAACTTAATCCTTTCCTTCATAACTCCAGTTCTAACCTAAACCATACTTTCAAAGCTTTACACCTGACCTCAACACTACCTTCATACCCAGTCTTAACCTCACTCTTACCCTTATACAGTGAGGCCCCTTGGATAGCGACCTTATTAGTCCGCCAAAATGGCCGCTATCCATGAAATCGCTATCCGAGGGGCAAACTTCTTACCTAAAAAAATTAATACAGTCCTGGACTCCTTCAGCTATACCCTTAATTTCCTCCATTACCCATCAGTATCACGTCTTATTTCTTCAGCACTGTAATAAGATAAATGTATACTACATATTCAAAAAATTATCTTTTTCTTTTCCTCCACGCAGTATTGTTTCTTTGTCTTGCCATGCATGTGTTGTCTGGCACTTCTTGGTTTTTCCTTGGACCACCACCACCACTTGGGCCAGCCTCCGAAGTTGAAGGCATGATATTAGAACACTCAGTAGCCAGACAATAAATGGAAGGTCACAAAAAACTTTAACAACAGCGAGACTGTGACAAGTTGAATGAATGCGCGGCGTGTGGATAAACAAACAATATTCTTCTTCTTCTTTTTCTTCTTGGGGTAACTGCGGGGAGGTTCACCTTCCACCCGTCAGTATTGCCTAGATACTGGCATTCCCCCAAGAGAAAAGTAAGGGTAAAGGAAAAATTTAAAACTGTAAAATTTGGTAGGAGAGAGATAGTTGGAGATTAGTTATAAGAAAAGCTTAAGATACGTACTTTCACTCCACATGGGTCAGTGAACTGAATGACGATAGACTCGCACTCACTATCAGTGTTACCAGGGTGCGACCTTGGCAACTCTGCCCACCTGCTCGATACGTGTTAAATGCCTAGCGGATTTACGCTAACCGTGCAGGATTAATCGCTATGAGATAGTTTCCTTCCTGTCGCTATCCATGGATTCACTACTTTTAAAAAATGCTATCTGAGGGGCTCCACTGTAGTCTCATTTTTAGCCCCACCTTTATCTCTGTAACCCAGTTTACCTTATTTCCTACCATCATCATCCAGTTTCTTACCTTACCACTACCTTCAGGCCCTATTCTAACTCCCCCTTATCTACCAGGTGAAGGGATCTGTATGCAGCAACCTCAAGTTCCTGCGGCTCAATGTGAAGGGCCCCAAGATTGAGCCCCAGTCCCTGCAGGGCAAGAACCTGATAGTGTCCAATGTCCATGGCAATACATCTGTTCCATACCGTGTCAAGAGGCTCACCACCGAGGGGTGGATGGGTATACTCTTCACCAACGACACGTACAAGTGGCAGTTTGAGAACTCTGAGCAGGTTTGTGTATTTAAGAAACTGTACAAGCAGGCCTCATTAGCTGTCTGGGATGTGGTCCAGAATACAGTATCACAGCCAATTTCTTTACATTTGAAATTGGAAATTGGGGAATCTGGTAAACTGGCTGTATGGTTACAATGGAATGTTGACAAGGAGTTTTTCTGTAATTAATGTGGACTTAATGGCAAAGAGAGTAGTAAAAAAAGGTTGCTTATAAATACACTTTACTGCATGTAAGAAAGATTTTGTGCATACAGTAAACCTTGATATAACAGACTTCAGTACATAAAACCTTACTATAACGGACTAATTGGGGCCCAGGCTATTTTGAAAAAAGCAAAATTCCAATAAAAGTGACATCTGGACTTCCCCATGCTATCCTGGACTTTTTCTGATATATTAGACATTAGTCCAGATCGCACCAATGGTTTTAAAACTGTTCGTTTTCACTACCATTGCAGTACTGTACCGTATAATACATGCACTACAAATATTAAATGGCATAATATATACAGTATAATAATACTGTACAGTACACAGATAAATATGTCTATTATTTATCTTATTATGGTGAACATAGCTGTAGTGGTCAGGCAGTCTGGACTGCCTCTGGCTTTATCTTACTTTTTCCGATATATAAGAATATAGTCCTGTAGCTCCTCGATTCTGATTAAAGCATATTCCGGTTTATTGAAGTCTGTTATATCAAGGTTTTACTGTAGACCGGAACTCACTTATCAGAATCGAGGAGCTACCGGGCTAAATTCTTATACAGTAAAACTTCACTACAACGGACTAATTGGGGCCCAAGCCAGGTGTGGATTCGGGGAGGGGGGGGGGCACCTCTGGCGTGCACCCCCCTGTTCAGTTGCTCAGATAAGATTAGCAGCATGCAGATATTTAGGAGTTAAACATGAGAATAAGCTTTATCAAGTTGTCACTACCCTGTGAATGCTGGACATTGACTGAAGACTGTTTATGTAGACCAATTATTACCCTCACCCCCCCTTCCCCCTCCCATCCATTGATCCCAAGAATAGCCCCCCCCCCATTCCCGATTTTCTGGATCTGCCCCTGCAACCCTTTCCGAAATACAGTAAAACCTCGATATAACGGACTTCAGTAGACCGGAATTCGCTTTAATCGGACTCGAGGAGCTACCAGACTAAACTCCTATATATCGGTAAAAGTCCGATATAGCCAGAAAGCAGTCCGGACTGCCTGACAACTTCAGCTATGTTCACCACAATAAGACAAGTAAAAGACATGTTTTTCAGTGCACAGTACAGTATTATTATACCATTTGATTAATGTAGTGAAGGTATAACACAGTACAATACTGCAATGGTGGTGAAAACTACCAATGCAATCCGGACTAATGTCTGATATATCGGAAAAAGTCCGGATTAGCAGGGGTAAGTCCGGATGTCGCTTTTATCGGAAAATCGCATATTTCGGACTGGCCTGAGCCCCAATTAGTCCGTTATAGTGAGGTCTTACTGTATGTGAAACTTCTATAAAAGCGACATACGGACTTCCCCCTGCTAAGATATTTTCATACATGAAAGGCATCATGGCCACCATCCTGCTTCACCCAACCATTTCCTTGTAACTGGGGGCAATATCCCATTTGCCTCTTAACTTTTCTCAAATGCCACTATAATTTATTGCATAACACAGTATAATTTCAGCAAGGTTTAGACTCAATAAAGGCCATGTGTAACACACAGCAAGATATTTTCATACATGAAATGCATCATGGCCACTATCCTGCTTCACCCCACCAGTTCCTTTTAACTTGTGGCAGTATCCCATTTGCCTCTTAACTTTTCTCAAATGCCACTATAAATAATTTATTGCATAACACAGTAAAATTTAAGCAAGGCTTGGGCACAATAAAACTCTTCAGTAATAAAAAAAATCATTTTCTTATGTAACTATTCTGACTCACTTGGCTCACCCTGTTCTCCCTCCCCCCACCTTGCTGAGTGTTTATCATCATTCGGCACCTGGTGAAGGATCCTTCAGAGCAAATCCTTCAAAATCATTACCCGTTATCTTAAGGGTCATTGTCACAGAGCAGTGAATCCTCCTCCTGATTGCCTTCACTGGCAGGAGCTGAATCATGGACAGGAGCTGGAGGTGTAGCTTGTACCTTGCATGCCGTGTGGTCTACTTAATTTTAAGCACTTTTCAAATACTGCACTGTACACTTTATACACCTTATTTTTTATGATCTTACAAACTAAAGATGTTCACTTTGTCTGTATATTTCACTTATCACCCGTCACCCTCGAGCACTATGTCAGAGACTTCCGGGGAGATGATGTGGATCAGATTGTGGCAGAACACAGGGGAGCAATAGTGATGTCACCAGCCCGCCACCAACCGACACATGAACACACACACTGTGTGCCGTGTGACTAATGTTTGGTGTCTTGAATTTATATTAATATTATGTAATGTAGACCCCTTTTCTAATTTTTTTAGCATTTGGAAAATTCTTTATTGGTACAACTTAATTCTAAACACTTTTCAAATACTGTACTGTACATTTTATGCACCTTATTTACGGTCTTACAAACTAAATTTGTTCACTTTGTATTTTTCACTTATCACTCATCACCCTCGAGCGGTATATCAGGGACTTCCAGGGAAATGATGTGGGGGGGAAATGATGTGGGTCAGACTAAGGCTGACAATGGGGGAACAAAAGTGACGCCGCCAGCCCGCTGCCAACCGACACTCGAACACACAAACCGCGAGGACAATATGGCCGTCCTAGCCTGAGGTGAGGCAGTCCGGACTGCTTTTAGGTTTTTCGAAGTTTTCCCAGCATATAAGAAATTATTCCAGTCGACTCCTTAACTGCGAAAAAACGTTTTCTGGTCTAGTGAAGTCTGTCGTAGTGAGGTCATACTGTATGAGTATATCGGAAAAAGTCTGATAAAGCCAGAAGCAGTCTGAACTGCCTGACCACTTCAGCTGTGTTCACCACAATAAAGCAAATAAAAGACATGTTTATCAGTGCACAGTACAGTATTATTGTGAGGCGGTGGCTCGATCGGTAGAGAGGTGGCTTGCAGTCCCGACGGACCCAGGTTCGAATCCTCGCTGGGGCAGGGAACAGTTTAAGGATTCGAATTTCATTAAAATCAGGCTTTACTGATCTACCAGAAGACCCGCCGACATGTCGTAAAAATACCCCCACTAATACCAATACTCCAGCCCTGTATGAGACATCCCTAGCATGTATTCAATATGGACGGTGGGTGTTAGCGCTGAAGTGGTGACATGTAGAGGTGTATGGTATGTAGGAGAACTGCTGGGCCTTGATAGCAGGCTATGAAGCCTATGCCCAGAGTCGGACACATAAAAAAAATATATATATATATATATATATTATGCCATTTGATTATTGTAGTGAATAAATAATACAGTACAGTACAGTACTGCAATGATAGTGAAAACAGTTTAAAAACCGTTGGTGCGATCTGGACTAATGTCTGATACAGTACAGTATATTGGAAAAAGTCCGGATTAGAAGGGGGAAGTCTGGATGTCGCCTTTATCAAAACTGTGCTTTTTCAGAATGACTTGGGTCCCAGTTAGTCCATTTTATTGGGGTTTTACTGTATATCTGTATCTGTATCAGTCTGTGAAAATCTGGAAGAGATGTCCGCATTTAGAGCCATGCTCTCTCTATGCACTTTCCATTCTTCATAATTTCTAACTCCATCATCTGATCTTTTGCCCTGTGCTGTACTTTCCTACTTTCTTGCCTGCGTTTTTGACATGATCTTGAATGCTAGTAGTAACCACTACATAGGAAAACTTGACTAAACAGCAGCTAGTTCCAGATATTTCTTATAGTCAGCCCTGTGTCCATTAATTCCAAAGTTTCATGTTTTTGCAACTGGTGTATTTGATGACAATTTTACATTTAGCACTGTCATATTTATGGGTTTCCAATATTTTCAGATCACTAACCTTTCATACAGTGCATTCACCCGCTTTGTTGATCAAGGAGACTACTACTGTGTGCAGCACATGTTCTTGCAAAAACCAGATGGATTTAGGTGAGTTTACCAAAAAGAAGTTGTCATGTATTTTATTCTGTACATACCCCTTAAGCCCTTCAACCAGAGGGCATCTTGTAACATTTCTTTTTTGCTGTCTCCATACTATTTTATTCAGCTTTGGATTGTCAGTTTGATCTAGAGGGGTTAGATACAACTTTCAGTAACCTCATCACTGCAGTGCAACCTAGAAAATTTGAATTTCAAAAGTTTCTGTACATCAAATGTTCAGATACCATAATATTTGAAATATTTTTCATTTTAGCTTTCCATATTAGCCTTCAGATTCAGTATGCCAGTGGTATGTTTAGAGGATGAGGTAAAGATAGCTTATTATTACTAAGTTTATAAAACAAGTATAGGCAGTTTGGCCTGACGTTGGTATGCCTAGACTGAGATAAGATATTGAAAATCAGTTAAATATTTCCATTGAGGTTTTATGGAGTTTGGGCAGTTTCTTGAAGTCTTTTCTCTTAAATCAGGAAGACTTCTTGCTTGTGGTGATTTCATTTATTGGGTTGACAGTCCACAGTCAAAACCATTTTCTTTAGAATTCCTTGAGTTGATCATGTTAGTGATCCTACTCATGTCTCGGGACATGTCCTCGACTTGATCTTGCCCCTTGTTGGCTGCAGTTGTGTATCTGATGTGGAGGTTGATTCAGTTGACCCCCTCATCTCTGATCATGCTCTGCTCAAGTTGACCCCCTCATCTCTGATCATGCTCTGCTCACTTTTAGTTTTGATATCCCCAAATCCCCATCCTACAGAAAGGTCATCAGGTTCTGAAATTATAGGAATGTTGACTGCCATTTAATGTCTTGAATTGATCAGCATTTAAACTACATTAATTCTTCAAATCTTTCTTCTGATGATTTGGTTGATATATATGACAGTGAGCGAAGAATTCATTATTTTCCAGAGGTGGTAAAAACAATCATTGTAAGTGATGATTCTCTGTGGTAGAGTCCATCCATTAATTCTTTGCGTAGACAACGTAGAAAGACAGAACATAAGTGGCGCTTGCAGTGGACTGAATTAACTCATTTGCGTTATGTTTGTGCAAGAAGAGCAGTTGTTCGTACTATAAAAGCTCAAAAGGTTAGGTATTATCAAAATAAAGTTGATTCATGTGGTGGTGATAAAAAAAAAATGTCTGCAGTTGTGAACAATTTGGTTGGTTGGAGGAATGTAATTGTTAAACCAACTTCTGCATCTGACGCCCAATTGGCTTCTGATTTTGCTTCATTTTTTACGACTAAGATCGCTCACATAACAAATTATTTAGACAGCAGTTCTTCTTGTGAAGTGTACTCAGTTGACTTCCAAGCATGGTGCACAGGGGGTCATTTGCTTTCAACATTTTATCCACTGGATGTAAAATAAATGTTACATCAGAGAACTTAACAAAAGATTTTCCACTTGATCCATGTATCTTGTCACAACTGCCTGATTTGTATGAGCACACAGCAGACATTATCTGTAACATAATAAATAGATGCTTTTTAGAAAGTAATATTGTGCAGTCTGAGAAACGTGCTTTGCTTAGGCCCCTAATCAGGAAATCTGGCCTTTATGTTGAGAGCATGACAAATTATCATCCTGTCTGTAACCTGTCTTTCTTATCCAAGATTATTGAGTGGGCCATACTTGATCAACTCTTACCACTACTGGAACATAACAAAGTTGTTCCTGTTGTCCAGTCAGCATATGGAAAATTCCATTCAACTGAAACTGCATTAATAAGGATTCATAGTGACTTGGTGGCAAATGCTTGTACAGTAGTGGGATGTCCTCTCTCCTAGTTCTGATGGATCTTTCTGCAGCTTTTGATACAGTAGATCATAAACCATTGTTGGATGATCTGTATTTTTGTGGCATTCATGATAGTGCTCTTTTGCTCCTTAAGTCGTATGTGTAAGACAGATCTCAAAGAGTGGCTGTTGATTACACTAGCTCTGATTCTGCTCCCTTTCTGTTCGGAGTCCCTTAAGGACCAGTTTTGGGTCCAATTCTATGTACAGTCTACACGAGTAGTGTGTCGTCTTTGCTTGATGCTCACAACTGTCCTATCATTTTTATGTTGACGACACCCAGCTCTATGTTAAGATGTCAGATATCAGTGATACCAAGACTAAGCATGGGTTTCTAATGTGTGACATTAAGATTTGGATGGCTAGGAGGAAACTTAAGCTGAATGACGGTAAAACTGGGATCATTATCATCAGAGGAAACAGAAGGGGTGATGACACTGATACTGCCCTGGCTTTGAACATTGGCGTGTCACAGCTTCATCCAGTCAGTTCTGTTCAAAGTCTGGGTGTTTACTTTAATTCAAGTTAAATTACAAAGAACATATTACTCAAGTTGTCAGAGGGTGTAACTTTCATATCAGAAATCTGTACTCCAGATTCCTGAATAGACGTTGCCTCTTGACATTGGTCCATGCAGAGCTCTTGTTTCTTTTCAACTATTGTAGTTCACTGTGGTCTTCCAAATGGTATGCTAACAAAAGTTCAGTCTGTGTTGAAGAGTGTAGCACGGCTTATCTTTGGTCTTCCCCTGAGAACCTCGACTACCCCATTCCTAATTGAGCTGCATTGGTTACCAGTAAAGGCTAGAATTGAATTTAAACTGTGTCTTTTTACATTCAAGGTTCTTAAGCTTGGTGACCTGAAATATCTTGCTGAATTGTTAAAACTCCCATTGGCAAGCCAGGTGTGATGTTACGTAGTGAAGATGATTTCTTGCTTCTTGACAAGCCTAGAGCCATTTGCCAGTCATCATTCTCTGATTTTTCTTTTGTGTATAGAGCCCCTAGATTATATAATAGATTGCCATTGTCCATGAGACAATTCTCTTCTGTTGAATCCTTTAAGAGATAGCTGAAAGCCTTTCATTTTTCAAAATGCTGTGGCCTGGAGAGAGGTATAGAGTTTAATTATTGCCTCTTATATGTTTTTTTTACTGATGACGTTTGTATTGTATATGAGATGTCACAATTCTTGTAATTGTAAAAATAATGTATATGTGTGTCAAGCACTAGTGAATTCTCTATGGAAGAACTGGCACTTTTGAGAAACAAAAGGCCACAGGATTATTATTATACTGTAATTATTATTATTACTGTAAATATAATTTAAGAATAACTGCTGTCCCCAGTTTGGTCTGTCAGTGTTATGTGTAGAATTCAAGACCAGACATGAATAGCAAGTTAAATACTGTACATCTAGAGATATAAGCTGATGATAACTGCAGGAATTTAGGTATGTCTAGACTATGAGATAAGACAAGGATAGCCAGTTGAATACTGTAGCTATTGCTTCTAAAGTTCAAAAATTTCATTCGATGTAAACTGTCCTTGGCCCTCATAAATATAAAACTTTTAAAGTTATATTGCACCGGGTGGCTCTCCGAAGCTGAAGAAAATTCTCGTTGCGCCATAAATAAACTATAAAAACACCTCATTGTCCTGAAGAGGTAAGCACCTGATAGTATCATAAGTGATCGGAGTTTACGATAAGAAAAATTTAATTCCTAACCTGAGTATGGCTATATAAATTTTTCAATGTTGAATGTATAATGCCTTTGAAAAGAAAAATTGTGCAGATGCTTGCATGTGTGGTGAAGCCATGAACTATCTAAGCTGTGATGAGTGAATGTATTTGTGGTTTATTCACTAGGTATCATGGTGATGGTCTACCCAGTTTTATGCTTTTCTGTTTCTGCTTTTGGCTCACCCTATTGGTTTGTTGGAAGTAGGAGTCAGATGAGAATACTGTGTTGTAAATTTATGACGATATGCACGATCAAAATAGTATCAGTACACATTTGGCCCGAAACAATTTGACGCCATGGACGATGGACTAGAAAAGTTTGATGATTTTCCTCCCATGTTGTCAAATATGTTTTCATACGTATTTCATAGATGGGTTTCTTGTGGCATTTTATGGTTGATATTGTTACTGGATGCATACAGTATTCAGATGATAAACAATTAATTTTCCATGGACGACTCAAGCAATATTGATCATTTCAGATATCATCGTACCCCTCCTGAGCGATACTTTTTTGATGGTGTGTACATCCAAATAGCACTTGTTTAGATGTATCTGTAATATGCTGCTGTAGAAGTATTAACACTTTTAGATAGCAGTCTCACTTCAGCAGCTGATTTTGGTAATCACTAGACAATTATGTTCATCTCAGGATGTCCCTTTACAGATTTAATACTTCCAGAGAGAGTCTGCATTTTAGGAATTTATTCTCAATACCACCAGACATTATTATTGGCATCTATCAGATGATTTCATTATAGTTATTTTCAGGTAATTTTATTTGTCACTACTAGATGCTTTTATTCTGACTGTCATCAGGTGATTTTAATTACATTTACTTAAAAATATTTGTATGCTATGCTTCCTTTTAAAGAACTCCCAGTGTTGAGATTGGCCATGGTACTGCTGATGCTTTTTAATGCACATAAAGCTAAGTATAATTTAAGAACCAGTCATTTACTTCCAAACTGTTGCTGGAAATTGTTGGAAAAGAAAATGGAAATGCATAATAAGATATGTAATAAATTTAGAGTTTCATCTTAGACTTGGACTCTTTGTATTTGTGGCTGAATATTTCCTGCCTGAGAGTGATGACTGCATGGCCAGTTACCAAGCTTGTAGCCACATTTCACTTCCCATGATAGTATCTCCCCAGGTCTGTGGTAGCCAGCCATCTACTGCTGATGTCATATGATATCTTGTACATGTAGAAGGAAACTCCTAGCAAGTAAACTAAATTGGCCACTAAAAAACCTGGAACATGGCCATAGAGTATAACCTCAGGGATAAAGGACTGAATAGTGAGGCTGCCAGAGATCAAGTAGCGTGGAAATTTGCCATTAGGTTACCAAGGCATTGCATGCAGACATGTTGGAGCCTCTAGAAATGATTTGATATAATATGGACATTAGCAGGAATATTAGGTGTATATTAAGAAGAGGTGACATGTAGATTGTAGGAGGACGACTGGGCCTTGATAGCAGGCTGTGAAGCCTATGCCCAGAGTCGGACACAAAAAAAAAAAAAAAAAAAAGGCTTCGATGTTGATGAGAGACACATGGTGGCACTGTGCACCCTGGATGAAGCTAAACAGCTTCATTGTCCACATGGAAGCCAAACCTCCACATACTTCTGTGCATCTCGCCCTGGTCCGACTCTGGTAAGGCACTGCCCACCACATAGGGGTGCTGGTTCTCTGCACAGTGTACATACTGTATTGTACTAGTAGAATGGTCCCACAGAAATACCCTTACTTACTTATGGTCAGTAGGTCTGCTTGGCCAGACAGATAAGGATTAATCAACAGCAGTTTTATACTTTACTAATGAAATAAAGCTTTGTGTGAAGAGTATAGTCTTTGCTGTGGAGCCCAGAATTTTGGGCTTGAATGAAGAATTTTTATGTGCATGGTTCATTTTGTTGAGCACCACTGATAACACCTACTATTTGTTTTCCTCTTGTTTCTGGATCTAACACACCCTGACTCTCCCATACATATCTTTTATTCTTCTTATAGCCAAGTAATTTTATGTAGTGTATTTTGAAGTAATGAATTTTGATATTGCCATCATTAACCTCTTCAGTATGGTAAGCCTCTCAGTCACATGGAGGTTGGAAGAATATACTAGAAATATTCCCTAACACTTTCTGTCTCAGCACGGTGGATGAAGAGCGTAACAGCAGCACAAGCCTGCCAGACCCTGATGCTGGAGGTGTCCACGGTGACTATTACTGGGATAATGCCACTAACACCATGACATACCTGGTGGCCAGGAATAGGGCCAGGCACTCCGCATTCAATGGCCGCACCACTGGTGTCAGCCGCAGGATTGACTTTAGAGTGTACAGGTAGGTGGGAGCATTGTTTGTGACTAATTAATATTTTTCTTTGTGTGTGTTGGACACTGTTCAGAAGCCAACTCAGTAACAGAACAAAGCACACATCACAGGACAGAACTCAGTTAGGGTGAATGGACGGTCCTCTACCACTGAACCAACCTTCCTTGATAGGTTGATGACAGTAGAGATGTATTGCTGTAAAAAAAATTCCCTGCAGCCTGATAATGGACATGGTGGTTGTCACATCTGCCATCAAGTAGTAGTAGTTGTTCCCTAGGCAGTCTGGCCGAACAGCCCCGAGTCTCTAAGGAAGGCCATGGCAGAGACCATGCCTTCCCACAGAGCTCTCAAGGAGTGTATGTTGTATTGTTGGCGTAGGTGGTTGTGTGCAATGCAGTCTTCCATGATGTGCTTAATAGTATGGGGTGCTGCGTTACATCCTGGACAGGCATCAGCAATGGAGTCATCCAGCCTCTTCTGATAACTCAAGAGGGCTGGATGATGCCCACATCTCAGCCTGCCCAGGTGAACCCTGTCTTCACAGGGGAGATAGGATTCAGAAGGATGGATATCAGGAGGCCGTGCATGCAGCTGTGTGTTGTCTTTGAGTGACTGAATGGAATGGCAAGTGATTTGAGCATGAGTATGCTTCTGGAAGCTGGTCTGAGGCAGGCAGGGGGGAAGAGATGATAGTATTTGTGTATGATATCATGTGCTGGTTGTTGTTTTGATGTTCCTTGGTGTGTGTGGATGTGCTGCCATGTAGTGTAGTGGATGTTGTGGGTTTGTGGAGGCTGCAGCGAGAGTTTGGGTGCCTCTTATGTCTAGATGATCCTTGACTTTGAGGACTTTGGTTTCTTGGTGTAGGTGGTCTGTAGGTGTAGTAGCTGTGCAGCCTGTGATTATTTTTAAGGCCTTGTGTTGTATGGTCTGAAGAGTGTTGTAGTGTGTTTTAGTGAGGTTAGGAGCCCAAGCAGGGCTTGCATAATTCATCACTGAACGTATATTTTGTTTGTATACTGTGGTGGTGGTTTCTTTGTTGTGTCCAAATGTTGTATGGGCAAGTGACTTCAAGGCATTGAGTCTAGATGTTAATTTATTTTTGATGTTCGTGATGTGTTGTTTAAATGACATTGATGTATTGTATGTTACACCAAGGATTTTGTGTGTGTGTGTGTATGTGGTAGGGGAGTGTTGTCTATGGTGAGGTGTGGAATGTGACTGTGTTCTGCTTTCCAGTTTGTGAGGAGGGTCACTGTAGATTTGGCTGGGGCTATTTTGAGTCTGTTTGTGGTGAACCATTCATGTAGTGTGTTGAGGTAAGGTTGGAGGATTTGTGTGGCTATGTTTTGCATTTTGGTGTGTGCATGTAAGTGTTATGTTGTCTACATAGGAAGCTATGTGTATTTGTTGTCTGTGGGGTGTGGGTATGTCATGCATGTATAGGTTGAAGAGTGTAGGAGACAAGACAGATCCTTGGGGGACACCATTTGTGAAGTTTCTGATGTTGAGGACTGACCAGCAAAAGTTACATGTGCACATCTGCCTGCTAAGAAGTTTGCCAGCCATCTTTTTGTGTTACTGTGCATGTTTGTGTTGAATATTTTGTTTGTGAGGTTGTGGCGGGAGATGGAATCAAAAGCTTTACTAATGTCTAGTGTGACAAGGAGTGTTCTATGTAGTGGCCTTGCTGAATTCATGCCATCAAAAACTCTCTGTGTGAGGTCTGTAAGAAGAGTGTTTGTGGAGTGTAGTGGCCTAAAACCATGTTGTGATGGGGCTAGGGGGGTGTGAGGTGTAACTAGTTGTAGTACCAGTCTTTCAGTGACTTTGGAGGGGGTGCAGAGGAGTGTGATGGGGTGGTGTGAGGAAGATAATGTGTGGGGTCTTTGTTGGGTTTGGGGATAGTGATGATAATGCCATGCTTCCAGATGTTGGGTATTATGTTGTGTGAGTAGATGTAGTTTGATATGTTGGTGAGTGCTTGTATGCCTTGTGGTCCAATGTTTTTAAGGTGTATGTTGCTTATGTTGTCTGGTCCACAGGCAGATGAGTGCTTGAGGTTGCTGATTATGTGCTTCGTCTGGTTGTAAGTGAAAGGTGCGAAGTCTGGGTCTGTGAGGAACTGTCTTTTACGTCGGATGATACGTCGGTCATCACAATGAGGGTTTAGATGGCTTACATGTGAAAAGTGATTGATGAGAGTGTTTGCTTGTTGTTTGTTTGAAGGAATGGTGTCTGTTGTTGTGATGGCAGCGTGTGATTGTGCAGTGTTGCTGTTGGAGAGTGTGATGCTCTTTAGTGTTTTGTAGAGTTTGCTGGTGTTTGTTTTGTGATAAAGTGTTTGGAGGTAATTATTCAAATTTAGTGTTTGCTGTTCTGATATTTTATTGTTTATTTGAATGTTGAGTTCTTGTATTTGTTGTATGGTGTCATGCGTATGTGGTGTTCGGGAGTGTCGTAGTGTGTCCCGTTGTCTCGTTTTCATTTTCGTTTTTGAAGGCTCCAACATGCTTGCATGTGTCGGCCTTGGCCACCTAATGGCGGCTCTCCACGCTGCTCAATCTCTGGCAGCCTCCCTATTCAGTCCCTTAACCCTTAAGTCACACCTAATGACCTCGTCCCATGTCTTTCTCGGTCTACCCCTCCCAACCCCTCCCCCAATATTAACACCTCTCACCCTCTGTACCCAATTATCATCCCCCATCCTCTCCACATGTCCAAACCACCTCAGCCTACCTCTCCTCATCACAACACCAATACACTCCAGTCCCATCCTACCTCTCAACTCATCTATCGTAAACCCAGCCCCCCCAGGCCTTGCACGCATGGACGCACTGCACATCCACCTAATCATTGTCATTTCTGTATGTTTAAACCTGCGAATATCCTCTTCCTTTACTGCCCAGGTCTCACTACCATACAGCATCACACTCTTAACACATGCTTCATACAAAGACCCCTTAGCACGTAAGGAGAGTCCTCTCAATGTCAGGAGAGGCAACAGCTCCCTGAACTTCTTCCAACCACTTCTCACTCTAGCAACCGAGCTAACTCCAGCCCCACCTCCGGCACATAACATGTCTCCCAGATAACAAAACTCC
Organism: Birgus latro; assembly: GCA_018397915.1. NCBI lineage: Eukaryota > Metazoa > Arthropoda > Malacostraca > Decapoda > Coenobitidae > Birgus > Birgus latro. The sequence goes on from JAGKTI010000493.1 coordinate 116,287, forward strand.
TCCACACACTCAAGAGACTCACCTGCAAGTTCAACCCTCTCACGCCTAACAATCTCCACCTGTCTGATGAAAACTAATGCATGCAAGTATGAGCAGGACATTTTAGAATGAACAAATGAATTAAGGAACTTGGTAATTTGCCTTTCTCTATACTGTACTTTCCATTTGCCTGCTTAGAGCACACTTCCCTTCTACCAGGTTCCCCAATTCATCATACTGATTGCTTCACTGAGAGACATATAACCACCCTTCGAATTTCACATCGGAGGCTGTTCCTGTGGGCAGTGACTCAGAAAGCAACAGAGTTGTAGTATAGGAGTATCATATAGAAAGATTTGATTACTCTGGAACCAGTCCATGTTTAACATTCTCATGTCATGATCCCTAAATATAATAGATTGTCAGGATTAAGAAGTGTTATGATAAGCTCAGGTTAATTATGGATTTCTGCCTTGTCAGAGATTATTTTGCCTTGCTGATGGTGACTTCCAACACCCTGCTGCCATCTCAGTCATTATCAGATTAGCAGAATATCAGTTCATATCTCAATGAACCTTTGAATTAACTGAGACTGTGACAGGCAGACCATCCATTTGTGTTCCTAACCTGCTTCCACTATGTGGTGGAGAAAGTTGCCATTGTTATGATGCTAACAGTGAACACTTCTGGGCAGACCATCCATTTGTGTTCCTAACCTGCTTCCACTACGTGGTGGAGAAAGTTGCCATTGTTATAATGCTAACAGTGAACACTTCTGGTCAGCATTGATTAACCTCAAAAATCCAGTGAGGTATCACTCATTCATCATACTGCTACACTGAAGTAATGTGAGCTGTGCCCAAATTGATGATTAGTGTAGGTGCTTGTTGTTGTTGTTGTTGTTATTATGGCCACAGACTTCTCAGGGTGTGAATGTGGTAACAGGAGACTTAAATTGCCCTTTTCCTGCTGTCTTTGATTTCCATTTGAGGGGATAGGGAGTGAGTTGAGGGAAGTTTATGTAACCAAGCAGCAGAGCTGTCTGGTTATGTGAAGGGTCCCCTTTCAACAGTGCATTTGCTGGTGAAAATTCTAAACAAGCGTGCTCAACTCCATGTTTTTTTTTTCCAACTCTGGGCATAGGCTTCACATCCTGCTCCCAAGGCCCAGTAGTCCTCCTACATGCCATACACCTCTACATGTCACTACTTCGGTGCTAACACCTTCTGTCCATATTGAATACATGCTAGGGCTGTCTCATACAGGACTGATGTATTGGTATTAGTTGGGGTATTTTTACAACATGTCGGCTGGTCTTCTGGTAGGTCAGTAAAGTCTGATTTTGTGAAATTCAGATCCTTAAACCTTTCCCTGCCCTTGTGGGGATTTGATCCTTGGTCCGGTAGGATTGCAGGCCACCTCTCTGCCGATTGAACCACTTCCTCCCCCATGCTTATACTGCCAGTAACCAAAGATTGCCTGCTTTCACAGTGTATTAGAATACCCACAAGTTGCTCTCCTCCATTCTTCCTCCCTGCCAGTGAGTCATCATATTTATTTATGCTGTCTTTCATTCTTCCTCTCTGCTTGCAAATCATCATATTTATGCTCTTTTGTATGTGTCATTGTATTACTGATATGTGTATGGTAGTTTTGTTGATTATTGTTTGGTGTTTAGAAAATCCTGTTATGTGTATTATGCATATTTACCTCCAGCAACAAAGTTGGGAAGAGATTATGTATTCATCCCTGTTTGTCTGTTTGTCCACAAGATATCTTAAAAAGTTATTGATGGATTTCAGTGAAATCTAGTGGATATGTGGGTCATGACCCAGGAAAGAGTTGGCTAAATATTGGTGGTGATTTGAGTTAGAACCCTGTTTCAGGACTGTTTTTTGTTTGTTTTTGTTTGTTTCTTTATTTGTCCACAAGATATCTCAAAAAGTTACGGATGGATTTCAGTGAAATTTTGTGGATATGTGGGCTATGGGCCAAGGAAGAGTTGATAAATTTTGGCATTGATCTGAGTTCAAGCCCTGGTTCAGGACTGTTTTTTGTTTATTTGTCCACAGGATATCTAAAAAGTTATTGATGGATTTCAATGAAATTTTGTGGATATGTGGGCCTTGGGCCAAAGAAGAGTTTATTAAATTTTGTTGGCGATCTGAGTTGTCTAGTATATGTGTTGGCAGAGGTATGTGCTTTTTGAGTGCTGTCTACATGTTCTTAGTTCTTATGCTTGTTTAAGCTCTAATCATGGATTTCGTATCATCTAACTTAAGCAGATGTGACTGATTTGTAGTGACAAGTGTGTAAATGAGTAGGAGAGTAATGTCATTTTCTTGCAATATTTCATTCTTACTCATTAACCTGATAAAGCTCTTAATCTGCCACAGATGCAAATACACAAGCTGCATCCCCCCAACGGTTCCACCAGTACCCACTGGGCGGCCTGACAACATCTACCGATGGTCTGACAAGGAGACGTGGAAGGATGTGCCTGTGGGATCTGGTGGCCACCCCAATGAATCTTATTATGGGCTGCCAGTGGAGGGTGACAAGATTATTGTCCCAGCAGGTGAGAGAGAGAGAGGGGGGGGGATGATGAGAGGAAAAAGGTAATCATAGAGGGGAAGGTGAAAAGGGAGAACAGTAAAGGTGGATGTTTGGAAAGTCAGTAGGGGAAGGGGAGAACCAAAGCTTGAAAGAGTGAAGGAGGAGGAGGGATAAAGGAATGGAGAAATAAAAAGAGGGAGAGGGAAGGAGAGATGGAAGCATTGGAGGGAGAGAATAAAGAGACCTGGAAAAAATCTATTGGTGGGATATGATGGTCACCCCCACTGTTGTGTTTTGGTCTGCTTGTGAAGTTGGGAGGGGAGGGGACAGGATTATTATATTGGCAGGTGAGAAAGAGAGAGAGAGAATGGATGGATGCTTGGAGTGATATGGAAAAGGAGAGGGGGAAGTCTAAAGTGGAAGAAGGAAGGAAGAACAAGGAAATAATGGAAGGTGGGAAACAAGGAGATGTAGAGAAATGTGCCAATGGCATCCATTTTCTAGGAAGAAAAGATATGGAGGAATAAATGGTTGGGATCCATTGTGTGGGCTGGGTGACAAGGTTATTGTTCTTTCTGATGTGTGTGTGTGGGGGGGGGGGCACTTCTGAGAAACAAAAGACCAGATTATTACCTTTAGATGTTTTTCTCCAGATAGGTGAAGCCCATTGATTGCATGGGTGTTTGCGAAGACTGTATGAACCACCTCAGAGTCTTCCATAACCTAAATAAAATCACTGGAGATGGTCAAAAGGAATACAAATTTGATGATGTCAGATTGAAATGATGCTATGATGTTGGTCATGACAGTACTGCTCATGGATATTTTTCCACAGTTATTATGTATTGTTATTATTTCTGCAGGAATGTGGTTGCTAGTGGACATAGCAACCCCCAGCCTTGGCCGAGTGTACGTGTACGGCACGATAGAATTTGAGGACACTGTGAACCATGTCTTTAATACCACCATCATCTTCATACAGGTGTGTGTGTGTGTGTGTGTGTGTGTGTGTGTGTGTGTGTATTTATTTACCTAATTGTATTTACTTAATTGTGATATACAGGAAATGAGTTACGCTCGTGAGGTCCCGTCTCTGTTTCTCAGTAAGTCAAATTTTGCCTTAAACTCATTTAAGTTTTTAGACTGGACGATCTCTTTGTCCAGGCTATTCCACAGGTCTATACATCTATACGGAAAACTATATTTCTTGATGTCCTTCGAGCAGCTTGGCTTCTTTAGTTTCATTCCGTGTCCTCTTGTTACTCTCTCATCCCACACAAACAGATTTTCTCTGTCAATTTTATCTACTCCTATCATGGTCCTGAACACTGCAATCATGTCACCCCTCTTTCTCCTTTCCTCTAAGGAGGGCAAATCCAGCCTTTCCAGCCTCTCTCTGTATGGCAAATCTGCCAGACTAGGGACCATCTTGGTTGCTGTTCTTTGTATTCTCTCAATCTTGGTTATATCTTTCTTTTTGTGTGGGGACCACACTACTGCTGCATATTCTAACCTGGGCCGGATCATGGCCACTATCAATTTTTTCATCATCTCATCCATGTAATGAAATGCCACTCTTATATTGGTCAAGAGTTTATATGTCTCTCTCACTATCTTATTTATGTGCTTTTCAGGTGACAAACTATCCTGGACCAGCACTCCCAAATCTTTCTCTTCTCTCGCTTTTCTAATTGGTTCATTACCCATCAAATAATTCAATGATGGCCTCTTGGTACTTTTACCCATTTCCAATATTTTACATTTTTTTGCGTTGAATTTCATTTCCCACATCCGGCTCCAATCATATATCCTATCCAGATCCTCCTGTAGCATTCTACAGTCCTCTTCAACCTCTACCTTTCTCAAGATCTTTGCATCATCAGCAAACAGGCTTGCGTAGCTGTTCACTCCATCTACCATATCATTTACATAAATCAAGAACATTACTGGTGCCAACACTGAGCCCTGTGGGACACCACTTGTTACTTCCCTCCATCCAGATGTCCTGTCCTTTATTACTGTCCTCATTTGTCTGTCACTCAAAAAGTCTCTCATCCATTCCAGGAGGCTTCCCTTCAGTCCTATATGCTCTAATTTCCATAATAGTCTCTTGTGGGGTACTTTGTCGAAGGCCTTCTCCAGATCTAAGTACACTCAATCCACCCAACCGTCTCTCTCCTGTAGCACGTCAATCGCCCTTGAGTAGAAGCTCAACAAGTTGGAAACACATGACATTTCACTTCTGAATCCAAACTGACTTTCAGTCAAAATATTCATCTCTTCCAGATATTTTATCCATCTATCTTTCAGGATTCTCTCACACAATTTCGCAACCATGCTGGTTAGGGACACTGGTCTATAATTCAGGGGTTCTTCCTTGTTTCCTCCCTTATAGATTGGCACCACATTTGCCCTCTTCCATTCCCGAGGCACTTTTCCCTTTTCCAAGGGGCACACAATTAAATTGTGAATCTTATCCGCCAGTTGTTCTCTGCATTCCTTCAGTACCCAATTAGAGATTCCATCCGGTCCTGGGGCCTTCCTTACATCTTGAGCTCCCAGTAATTTATACACTTCCTGCACTTCCACTTTTATATCTTTTATCACTACATTTCTAATCACTCCCTCTCCTTCCACAAACTCCCTTTCCTTAGTGAAAACCAATTGGAAACAATTGTTCATTACTTCAGCTTGTATTACTGCATCCTTGTAGACCTCTCCTTCTACTTTCAGTTTGGTGATTCCTTCCCTTTGCTTCAATTTGCCATTAACAAATCTATAAAACAATTTGGGTTCATCCTTACATTTGTCAATTATACCTTTTTCAAAGTTCCTTTCTTCCTCTCTACGTATTCTTGCATATTCATTTCTAGTTCTTTTATATTCTTCCTTTGTTCTGATATTACCTCTCTTTCTCCATTTGTTCCATGCCATGTCCCTCTCTTTTTTCGCTATTATACACCTTCTATTAAACCACACCTTTTTCCTGTTTCTTTCCCACTTACTCTTGGCACATATTTTTCCACTCCCAAATTGTAGAGGTCTAAAAAGATATCCCACTTCCTTTGTATCTCTCTTGTTTCCCTGAATTTTCTCCAGTCCGCATTTTCAAGAAATTTTCTCAATTCTGCAAAGTTTGTTTTCCCAAAGTTGTATCTTCCTTGCCTATAAAGCTCATCTCTTGGCACCACATTCCCTATTATCATCTGGAACTCAGTGACCACATGATCACTTTTTCCTATAGGACACAGATAATTTAATGATTCAGTTACATCAGGTTCTTTGGATAGTAGCAAATCTAATCTTGCTGGTGTGTCATCACCTCTGAATCATGTCTCTTCTTTAACCCACTGTGTCATTACATTATTCATTGCTATATTTAACAATTTAGTGCCCCACGAATCTTCACTGCCTCCCGAGTCCCATTCCTCCTAGTTCACCTCTTTACAATTAAAGTCACCCATTAGGATTATATTTTTGCTTTTCTCGATCACTTTCTGTAGATAACTAACCATGTCTGACAACATCTCCTGGTATTCATCGTCATTCCATGCTCTTGTCTTAGGAGGAACATATACCACTGCCATATCTCTCTTACCATTCTCCCCAGTTTCTAATTCCAAGTTTATGGCTTCGGCCTTGCCCTCTGCCATTTCCACAGTATCTACGTTTATACTGTCCTTCACTGCTATCATCACTCCTACTCCCATTTTTTCTTTTCTGCCTCTTCTCCACAATTTGTATTTCCCACCTCCCATATGAATATCAATATCTTCTTTCAATTTAGTGTCTACAAAGCACATAACATCAGGTTCGTGTGCCCTCAAAAAATCATTGATTTCTAATCTCGCCGGTATTACTCCATCAATGTTTGTGTACGCCACTTTCAAACTTTTTTCATCGTTTTTTATACTCTCGTCTCTCCTTCCTTCCGTCGGTACCACTTTCTCAATTTCTGGTCCATAACTCTCCAATAGAACTCTGTCTTCTCTTTCTCCGTTCGTTGTTCATTTTTTATCTTTGCTTCCTTTACTAACTCCTTTAATTTAGTTCTTTCCTCTTCATTTGCATCTCTCCTAATCCAAACATGTTTAAACCCCTCTTTCTCTGACAATTTCCACGTTCTACTTATGATTTCATTCACTATTACTTGGGACTTAAACTTTACTTTCAAGGGCCTTGTCCCACCATCCTTGTACTTTCCTAACCTAAACACTTTTTCAATCTCTTCTTGGGCTTCATTGTTTCCTTCCATAACCACTGATATTATTTCTTTAGCCTTGCTCAGTTCCTCTCTCTCTCTCTCAGATCTTACTGTCATTCGTTTTTCTTTTATTCCTGAAATTATCACACATTTTTTCTTGTCTGCTACATCCCTGACCAAAGATTCTCTACTTCTTAGTACTCTAACTACTTCCTTCTCCACTTTTTCCTTACTTTGTTGTTCTATGATTTCCTTCAAATTTACATTTCCTTCCTCCTGTATTTTCTTCCACCCCTTATGTTGCTCCATGATTTCCTGAATATGCTCATCTTGCCTCCTCAGTGGGTTAGAGCGCTCCGCTCTGGCCGTAGGGTCGGAGGATCGAATCCACCCAAGGGTCATTGGTAGACATCAGGAAGGGCATCCGGTCATAAAATGCTACACGCTCCAATCCAAAAAGGCCAACGCATGCAAGCATGTTGCAGCCTTCAAAAACGAAACGAAACGAAACGATTCATCTAGTTTACTTTTTATTCTGTCCCTTTCTTCTTCCAACCTCTTATTCTCCCTCTTCAGCTGTTTTATTTCATTTGATGCGGATTCGTTATTCGCCTTTAATTCTGTAACTTCTTTTTCTTGTTCCTCACTACGTGTGCTAACTTTTTCCAGCCTATTCTGTAGGACTTTGATCTCTCTCTCTCTCTTGCTCTATGGTCCGTTCCTGCAGCTGCTTAATTACTTCCCATACCTTTTTTAACTCCTGGACATTCCTCTCCGCCGTTTTCTCTACTCCTGCTTCTCTTGTTTCTTGCAGCTTATCACTTCCTTTGCCTACATTTAGCTCGGAGAAGCCCACAAATTCCCCCTCGTCAGTTGTAAACAATCTTCCGTCTCTCTCCGCCATGATACAACCATATGGAAACTTTCTTTTTCACTTTGTCTTGTATTTTTAGGGCCGAAACTTGCGTTTTTTTTAACTAATATCCGACGGGACCACCACTCACGCATTCAACCACATAATCACAATAGGCAATCTCCTTTTCGCTGCTAGTTCTGCAATTATTTCCCCTCGATCCAGGAGCAGCTCTGTCTCTCTCCCTCTACGACCCGTGTGTGTGTGTGTGTGTGTGTGAGTAGTACATTTTAACTTGATTATTTGATGGATTCATTGTTTGCATTCTGGGGGTTTGAATGACATGTGAATGAATATCTGGCCCATTTCACAGATAATGCTGCTGATAGTTCTCCCCATTTTATCCATTCTCATCCCCTAATTTCTGGATCCTGCATCGTCCCATCCTTAGGTTGGAGAAGTGGTTGGGATGATGATGGTGAAAATAATGTATCACTGATGCAGAAGCAACTGGTAAGAATAAGAGAAGTGGTAGTAGTAGCAGGAGTAGTGTACTACAATTCTTTTAATAGAACTAAGAGTTATAGTAGCTTCGTTTAATTTCATTTCATTTATAAAGGCTCCAACATCGGTCTTGGTCACCTAATGGTGGCTCTTCATACTGCTAGGTCTCTGGCAGCCTCCCTGTTCAGTCCCTTATCCCTGAGGTCACACTCAGTGACCTCGTCCTAGATCTTTTTCTGTGTGCCCTTAGCAACCCTACCCCTAATGTTAACACTTCTCACACTCCGCTCGCAATTGTCATCCCCCCATCCTCTCTACATACCCAGACCATCTCAGTCTACCTCTCCTCATCACAACACCAATATCCTCCAGTCCCATCCTACCTCTTAACTCTTCTATCATAAACCTAGTCCCCCCCTCCCCCACCCCAAGCCTCGCATTCTAGGATGCACTGCACATCCACCTAATCATGTAGTAATAGTTGCAATCCCAGACTCATCTGAATGTGAACCTGGTGGACTGTAGACTGAAGTTGCCCTCCTCCTACACTCCACTGTCCTCTTCCCATGGATTAGGGAGAGAGTTAAGGGACATTTGTGTAACTGGACAGCATAGCAGCCAAGTCATATCAGTACCACTGGATGAAAGCATACCTTGCTGGCACTACATGTAGTACCTATATCCTCTTCAAATTCTCTTATTTTAGTTTCATCTTGCCACCTCACCATGATTTTATTAAATTAAGTAGGGATGCAGCTAACCCCTCACGTTAGAGAAGTGTCTTCTAAGCTAAATAAAATTGTCTTAAGATAGCAAGACAACAGTGAAAAAGTCAGTTGTAGTGAAGGGATTATCGCAGTAGCAGTAGAAGTAGTAGTAGTAATAGTAGTAGCTGCAATTACATTTTCCTTGGTTCCAGGGTGGGACACTGGTGGCAGGACTTTCAAAAACTGACCCCTTCACTCACAACCTCAACATCATCCTGCGAGGATCCCTGGACCCCACAGATCCAGACAACACTGATATGCCCATGCCTGCTGGTACCCCTAATGTAGGGTGGAAGGCCATTGGTATGTATCTTCCTTCTTATATATAATTTGCATTCTGTCATTGTCTAAACTTAATTTCTCTCTAGTACAGTAACAGTTTTGGTACATTTGGTTGGTGCAGTTACCAGATTATTTTATTCTGTTTGGAACTTTTGAAACTGGAGAGGTTAATTATACTTTTCATTTACCCTTGTACTGTTAGGGGAAGCTGAACAAAACAGTCTTGTAACAACATGAACTGGGTAAAAAAGATGTTTATTATATTGAAATTCCCCACCTGTTTTCATTTTCCAAGTTTGCCCCCCCCCCCCCAGTACTCCTGGATCAACCCTTCTGTGTTGTTTATTACTTCAGCCCCGCATTTTGGCACCATCTGGTCTGTTGGCTAGAATTCTGTAATTGGAGTGACAGCCCTACCCTTATGTTTGGGTTCCTTTCTCAGGAAGTGCATGGGAGTTTTTGAGTCATGTAATGCCACAAAGGGAAATAGGCTTGTCATCCATACTTTGATGTACAGTACTCTACTTTTTTTCTTTTTTTTCTTTTTTAGTGTAAGGATGAAGGAACCAAAGGCCATGGGCCCCCAAACTGTTCCTTCCAAAAAAAAAAAAAAAAAAAAAATACGAAAGAGAGCCAAATTCAAGTTCCGTTCATTTCGAGATCCATGGACAAACTGCGTTTGAAAGACTGGAGATCATAGGAAGCAGGAAATACAGACAGAGGAAGACAGTTCCAGAGTTGACATGTTGCATCACTGAAGGACTGAGAGTAATGGTTAACTCTTTCATTAGAGAGTTGGACAGAAAAGGGATGAGAGTTTGTTGCTAGACGGGTGCTACTTCCCCATCATAGAGGTGGAGGGATGCAAGCAGACAGTTCAGAGGAACAGTGACCATTGACGTAGTGATAGGAAAGAGATAAAGCTGCAATAGTGCGGCGAACAGACAGAGGTTGAAGGGAGCTAGTAAGAGGAAGAGAGTTAATGAGACGAAAAGCCTATGATTCCACCCTATTGAGAGGAGCTGTATGTGGGGAGCCTCCCCACACATTAGAGTTGTACTCCACATGGGCAAATAAAACCCGCATATAAAGTCAACAACCGTGCAGGGGTAATGAAGGTTTGGAGTTCGCTTAGCACACCTAATTTCATGGAAGCAGATTTCACAAGAGATGTACAGTGGAGCCCCTCAGATAGCATTTTTTTGAGTAGCGAATCCATGGATAGCGACAGGAAGGAAACTATCTCATAGCGATTAATCCTGCACGGTTAGCGTAAATCCGATAGGCATTTAACACGTAGCGAGCAGGTGGGCTGAGTTGCCAAGGTCGCACCCTGGTAACACTGATAGTGAATGCGAGTCTATCGTCATTCAGTTCACTGACCCATGTGGAGTGAAAGTACGTATCTTAAGCTTTTCTTATAACTAATCTCCAACTACCTCTCTCCTACCAAATTTTACAGTTTTAAATTTTTCTTTTACCTTTACTTTTCTCTTGGGGGAATGCCGGTATCTAGGCGATACTGGCGGGTGGAAGGTGAACCTCCCCGCAGTTACCCCAAGAAGAAGAAGATTGTTTGTTTATCCACGCGCCGCGCATTCATTCAACTTGTCACAGTCTCGCTGTTGTTAAAGTTTTTTGTGACCTTCCATTTATTCTCTGGCTACTGAGTGTTCTAATATCATGGCTTCAACTTCGGGGGCTGGCCCAAGTGGTGGTGGTGGCCCAGGGAAAAAACAGGAAGTGCTGGTAATGTAAAAGTGACTGAAAAGGCCAGACAATACATGCTTGGCAAGCCAAAGAAACAATACTGCATGGAGGAAAAGAAAAAGATAATTTTTTGAATATGTAGTATGCGTTTATCTTAGTACAGTACTAAAGAAATATGATGTGATACTGATGGGTAATGGAGGAAATTAAGGGTATAGCTGAAGGATCCAGGACTGTATTATTTTTTTAGGTAAGAAGTTTGCCCCTCGGATAGCGATTTTATGGATAGCGGCCATTTTGGCAGACTAATAAGGTCGCTATCCAAGGGGCCCCACTGTAATATGTTCTTTCCAAGATAAGTCCTGAGTGAATGAAACCCCAAGCATGTTCAAGGATGATGCAGGACCTAGCTGGACATTATTAAACATTAGTGGGTACTCCTGTGTAAGATTTTGTTGGATTGATTGGTGTAAGAACTGAGTCTTTGATGCATTAAAAACAACAAGATTATTTTTACCCCAGTCAGAGATACGAGCCAAATCAGACATTAGATATGCCATAGCCTTGTCAGACTAGGCAAACCACACTCACCGGCCTCACAACGTGAACTGCATAAGGTCCCCAGTTGCATACCGCAGGAACCTTCCGATGACGTCATCACTCGTGAATTAGCAGGTGTGTGTGCGCGCACACACACTAACAACAATATGCACTAACACTCTCGTCCTCTCTTCTTGATTTGACAAAAGATTCCAAGGATGAAGCTGGATGGTCTATTTGCATCTGATACACACTATGTATCCAGTACATAGACTTTTGTGTGAGTACCATCAACACCCGTTACGCACTATGTATCCAATACATACACTTTTGTTTAATTACTATCAAGACCCAGTCTGTGGCCACATACCGATATGTAATGTCTCTTGAAGTATTATAAACTTTCTAGTCTCGGCTGACTGCTGCATGCAGCCGCTCGGTCAAGGCACCTTTCTTGGTGAGACAATCAGCCAGTTGTTGAGATGTATCCACCCAAGATACTTCATCAATCTCCCCTCGCCCCAACATGTCTTGTAATACAGCAATATCAATGTGCAATCTCCTGTCTTCTACACTCCTACAGGAGTAAAGGGCGTCCACCAGACTCTTGTTGTCATGGCGAGATATACAGCAGTCTCAGCACATTCAGGCAGCGCCAACGCCTCAGCAGATATGGTAGATTTGACAACCCTCCTGGTCTTTCTTGTCTGCCAGAATACAGGACATCTTGCCTCTCTAGCATCTCGTAGGAAGATCACAAAACTTCCCTGAGATCCATTGCCTACAAGGTTGGCAAATAAGGCATCCGAAAAGCACTCTATATGACAGTCCTCAGTCGCCCCATTCTTGGAATGTATAGCTTCATGTTGTCAGTCTTCACCCTTGAGATCACCTTATTGAGTCTAAACAAATTCGCTATGGTAGCTCGGTTGCTAGTCACACTCAACTCACACACATCAAAGGCAAGATCTGGCCGAGTGTGTGTGGCATGAGTTGCCCAATTAATGCTTGGTACTCCGTTTTCTCAGACTCGGACCGCTCCCCTGATTTTACTGCTGCACGATGTTTACTCAGCGTGACTGGTTTCAAAGATGAAGCATACTGGAATTGGTCGAGCGTTATGCTGCCATCGATGTTGGAGATGACATTGAGACCAATGTATTTGAAGGCTTTTGATTCTGAACTGCTGATGAGGAATATTTAATTCAAAGGGTTTATCACTTGCTGTTCAAACTCATGTGTACCAGCCCAAAGGAAGTCGTCAATGTAGATGCATACAATGCCTTCGACTTTGCCACTATTGCTCCAAGAGAACAGCGCTGAATCCAGTGATGACACTTTAGCTCCGAGACTCAACAAATGATCTTTTACGCGCAGATACCAATGCCTAGCAGCATCTCAAAGGCCGTAAACAGTTTTCTTTAGTCTCCATAACTTACCATTTGCATATTCAGGCGGTGGACATAAATGAACAACTCTCAATGTCGTTACCTTGCAAGTAGGCAGCTTTCACGTCCATAGTGTGGCAATCCCACTGGTTGGTGGAGGCCAAAGAAAGTGCCAAACGCACTACTTCTTTTGAACAAGTAGGCGAGTCTTTTCGGAGATCCACTGTGTCTTCCTGAAATCCTCTGGCGGCTAAGCGGGCCTTAACAATAGGCTTTCCATTTTCCAGTTTTTCCGTCACAACCCATCGAACCGTTATGGCACCTTGCCCAACATCATCTACTTCTTCATGCACATCATTATTCTGCCAGTTTGTAATTTCATTTTCCTTAGCACATAATACGGCCTCAGAGTTGAAAAGAACAAGCATTTCTGCGTTATCATCAACCACTTCCCATTCGCTAAGATCCTTCTGCAAATCTATCCAATCAATGCTGCCGTCAGAGTCCTTCTTCAAATTATAGCAGTGTTTGTACTTTCCAGTGGCTTTACCTGCCCAACTCATAATCCTTCCAGACACCAACTCTCCACTTTTTGAATGTATTCCCTTTATATGTTGACCAACAGAAACTTTGGGAGGCTGATTAATCGGATTAGAAACTGTGGGAGGCTCATCAATTGGAACCACATCATCTTCCAACTCGTCATCTGGTGGATAGTCATTCAGCACTTGCGAAGGATCGTCAATAGGCTTCTCCTGGACAACAGTGTTCTTCTCATCACTGCTGACACCACTTTCAACTGTAGTATCTTGCTCTGGCGCACGCGCTAGACGACATACGTGCACTCGCACATAGACACCTCCGTGTCTTACCAGAATTTGTTTCCCATCTCTGCCTATTACAGTTCCGGGACCGTTGCACTCATGGCTGTCATTTCTTTTGTAGAAGACTTCATCTCCATTTCGGATGTTGTTTAAGTCACTCAAACGTACATTGTGTCGCAGAGCCCTAGCCAAACATTCATCTGATTCAGTCTTTATAAACTCTTGTCTAGATAAATGAAGAGCGTTCAAGTTGTCTCTCACAATTTTCGATGGTGATGAAGGTTCAAGGCTGGAGGATCATTAACTTACACATTAGGCAGGCCAGGGTTTTGACCAAAAACAAGTTGGTTAGGAGAAAAGCCTGTGTAGTTGGTGAGAGCATTTCTTGCCGATACTGCCCTTGCCAAGGCCACATCCAATTCAGACTGGCTATCAGCCATTATCTTCCTAACAGTGTCACCAATGACTGCATTTTGACGCTCACAGACTCCGTTGCTCCAAGGACTCTGCAGATTCTTGATATTGAAGGCCTCTCCCAATGCTTGCATTTCCGCATTGTTGAATTCACAACCATTGTCTGTAAGAATTTTTCTATGTGCTCCAAACACAACAATCCAGCTCCGAAATATTCCTTTGATAATGGTGGGTGCACTCTTATCCGCGATTACTATCACATTACAATGCCTGGTAGCTAAATCAACAAGGACTAAGAAATAATGCCTTCCCCAAGCTTTCAAATCCATGGCTATGGCTTCGTTAAACTTAGACGCAGTGGGCAAACTGACTACGGGTCGGGGCTTGGTTTTCTTAAATCTGCAACAGACTGTACAAGCATCAGATACAACCTTGATAGCCCACTCCAGTTTTGAACTTTTAATTCCCGCATCTGTGATCAGTTTAATTAATTTTGCCAATGTTGGGTGTCCAAATTGCCTGTGAAGCTTCAAAGTGGTTTTTTCTACATCACCCCCAAGAGATTCCAGCATAATTGTTTCACAAAATTCACAACCTAGTCATAAAGAAATTGGAAGCAAGTAATGGCCTGAAGATGAGGACTTCAAATCAATGATAGTTCCACAAATTTTGACCTGTTCACTTCCAAAGTTAATCAACATTTTTTCTTTTTTCATGGAACGTCTGCTCAACAGAAGGGAATATTGCAGTCCACAACATCAGTCATGATGGTTGCACGCATATTTCCAATGTAGCAGGGCAGAGTAACACGTTTGAGGGAAGAAACTGTGACACCATCAGCAAAAGTAAACTTTGAGGATGACGCTTCTTCTCTTATAGCTTCACGTTCGTAATCAGTGAGCTCACTTAGATAGCAATTGATCCATTCAACTCCACATACAGTTGTAGAACATCCTTTGTCTAGAAGAGCACATCCCTTAGATTCTTCTACTAGAGTGTGTAACTTACCTCTACTCGTGGCATCATCTGCATAGCCCATAAATAACGACAGATGCACTGCTTCAGAATTTTCTTCTCGACTGCCGTCGTTTTTGTCTACATTCGGACAGTCACGTGCCAGTGAAATCTAGAATCACATACAAAACACCTCGATACTTTTCCGTCAGACCCAAGTGGGTTCTGCCTCCTGCCGGTGGATGAGCGTTGGGGAATTCTAGCAGATACGGTTGAACATCAGCCACCACCACGATGTCAATCACGTACTGCACCACCCTGCAACATTCTCCGTCCTCGTCAAGTACCTCTAGCATAAAACGTTTCCTCGCCCTCAACTTCGTCACTCCAAAATACTGGTTCGCCCTTCACCTCCCTGGCAGACACCGATGCATCATTCTGCCTGCCAATTTCACCAGCAAAAATACGATTTAGGGCAGATTTCATGTTTTCGTATGTCACCTCAGTTATCGCAGACATCACTGGTTGTTGCTCACTGTCTGAAAGTTTGCATGCTGCTAAGAGCATAAAAGCCATCACAGAATTTGGCAGTGCCATGTCCTGCTTTGTAAATTTGAAATAAACATGCTCAAATTCTGTCACGAACTCACGAATGTTCATATCACCGGCTCTTCTGAAGTTGTACAACTCATAAAACGCTGCAAACTGTCGACGTCCTTTGTCCACGAGAAATAAACCGTCTAATTTTTTCAGCAAGGTCTGAACACCATCCTTCTGCTTCAGAACATCCGCATCAACCTCCGATGACGCCACTCTCGCTCTTCCAGACAATGACAGGTGAATAGTTAAGGCTTGTTTTTCTTTAGCCAAGTCCATCAGTTCACACCAGATGTCAATTTCTTTTTTCCAGCTCTCATAAGCAGAATAATTTTCAAGTTTTGGAGGCCACTTGGTCGCACATGACGCCATTTTTTGAACTACTCTCTGCTACCAGTGTCAGACTATGCAAACCACAGTCACCGGCCTCGCAACGTGAACTGCCCAAGGTCCCTGGTTGCATACCGCAGGAACCTTCCAATGACATCATCACTCGTGACATAGCAGGTGTGTGCGTGCGCACACACACTAACAATATGCACTAACTGGCTCATCCCCAGTTTGTTGAATTACTGCTGAGATGGATGTTGCAGGAACCAGATGGAAAGGTGAAGGGTGGAATCATCGGTGTACAAGTAAATAGGGTTAGATGTACAGCTTAGAAGATCATTGATGAATGAGGAGAAGAGAGTTGGTGATAGGACAGAGCCCTGAGGAACTTCACTGTTGATAGATCTAGGAGAAGAACGATGGCC
>JAGKTI010000494.1:0-23197 GCA_018397915.1 Birgus latro
CAGGAAGTATGATCAAACCTTTCCAGATCAGGAAGTATGATCAAACCATTCCAGATCAGGAAGTATGATCTAACCATGCCAGATCAGGAAGTATGATCCAACCTTTCCAGATATCCGTATCATTATCCTTATTAAAACACTGCATCTGTATTAAAGCATGCCCACCTTTAACAACTGAGATGTACTGTTGAAAACTGATCCTATAACATAATTAGCACTGTAGTGATTGTATGAGCAAGAAAATGATTGTACAACAAGATTCTGGGCATAATAGTGACTATGGAGAAAAAAAAAAAAAAAAGCTAAAATGTTATGATCACATAAGCAAGAATCATATGTCAACTGTAAAACAAAGATCTACTGTAGTGAATCCAGCAAAAGTATTAAAGTACTCCCATCAACAGTTCATGCCATGTATTTGACTAACCAATCCTGTCATCCAGCTCCTGCCAGGCATCTCTAAGGGCAACATCATCAACAAAGCCATCCTCCTCAAACATGAGTCGCATGTCTGAGGGCAGCTGTGGGATGAAATGATCGAGCACACTGACCCACGAGATATTATAAAACCTGGAAGATGGAAAAAATACCATAAATCAATGGAAATATGGGGTATACATCATAATAATAATAATAGTACAAAATTCAGTAAAAATACAAACAAAAATACACACACAAAGAAAAACATACAAAAATAGAAAATATAGGGCATGCACCATAATAAAAAACAAATAAATAAATCCACAGAAACACAGGGTATACATTTTTAAAATACAATGAACCCACAAATACACAGGGTATAAATCATAAGAAAAATAGGAAATAAATCCAGATACACAGGGTATACATCATAAGAAAAATAGGCAATGAATCCACAAATACACATGGTATACATCATAAAAAAATACAATAAATCCACAAAAACAAGGTATACATTATATGAAATAAATACTGTAATAAAACGTGGGGCATATAACATAAAACAAGGGGGACATTTTGTAAAACACATGGTACGGAGGCAGCATGTAGATATAGGACGGTGTATGTGAAGAGGCATAGGTGGTGAGGCATAGTGTAGGTGCAAGGATATGTAGGTGTAGGCATAAGGGTGTAAGAGCAAGTAGGTGTAGATGTAAGAGAGTGTACGTGTTGGTGTCGGGCATGTATGTGTAGGGTCATGCAGGTTTAAGGGTGTATAGGAAAGGGGAACATGTAGGTGTTAGGGCATGTAGCTGTGGTGGCACATGGAGGTGTATGATACATAGCAGGGCTATTAAGCATTATGGAACTGACTTTTAAAACCTATGCCTAGAGCTATGGGGGGGGGGAAAGTGGAGCTGAAAAATAATTTACCTTGGCCAAGAGAATCTGTAGTGGCCACTGAGTGCAACAAGTGTGGAATGTGTGTAGATAGTGCGAGCAGGGACTCCAGACAGCAGCAGTTGGTAGTATGCTGCAGGGTTGAACAGAGATGATACATAAAGGGCTGCCGGTAGGACATCACTCTCTCTGGTGGAATAAACCCAAGGAAAAAGTCAAGGAAATATAATGGAGCTAGTTCTCATTAGAATGAGATACTGACTAGAGAGAGTATGTTACCAAAAACAAAAGTCAGAGAAATATAGCTGATACAGTCTGCATTAAAATGAAAGATTGGCTAGGAAAGTATATGTAACCAAAGCTAAAAGTCAGGTATATATAACACAGTAAATGTTCCATACTGACAAGTGAATTTTATGAGGTGGCTAGGAAAAACAAAGATGATAATCATGAGACTTGGTATGTCTTGAAAATATTCAAAAGTGAAATTATCTGGAGTGTGAGGAGAGGAAGACCGAGAATTAGGTGGAAGATGGAGTACATGTGGTCTTGCACTATTTCGAGCACTAACACTGATCCACATTCATATGATAAAAGATGAAACTGTAAGACATGACTTGAAATCCAGTACTGCAATCATTAGAACCCAACAATCTTTTCAGAATACTGTGCGAGTTTAACAACACTTTAACAAAAAACTGATCAACATTACTGTCTGCAATAGTACATAATGTCAGCACCATGCTGGATGGTGTAATGGAGAATCTAGAGGCTGGTGTACTGTAAAAAGAGTAAATGAAATTGAAAGCAGCTGCAGACTGAAGAGAAGACGAATGATAAAACAGTGCAAAATTATATCATCATCATTCATTCATTATCCAATCCTATGTCGCCCCACAGAGGAGTGTAGGAGCCCGGGGCTAGGTAAGTTGGTCCTGACATTTAAGATGAGAGTGACCAGCCTCACTCATCCCTGAATGGCAGTACGTGAGCAATAAACCCCAACCACCCCTTGGATATAAACCTTCACCGGCTCAATCTGATTGGAGCGCCGTAATTACCCACTAAACCACCAGGCGCCAAAATTTGGTTAAATGGTTACCACCCAGCGTAGTAAATGGTTTCCTGGTGTACAGGAAACCATTGGCTTGTCACTCAGTGTAGAGTCACCCACAGGCAGAAGGAAGAGGAAAGAATGAAGGCAAGAGAGACAGAAGAAGGAGTGTAAAGTCACCCGTAGGCAGAAGGACAAGGAAAGAATGAAGGAAAGAAAGACAGAAGAAGACTGAAGGAAAGAAGGATGGAGGAGAGGAAAGGGCAAACTCCCGAGAGCAGCACTACATCGAGTGAATGGATATATACCTTATATTGTACATAATGTCAGCACCATGGTGGATGAGGTAGTGGAGGATCTCGAGGCTGGGTGTGCCATGACTATACGGTGCACACTGGTGTTGAACAGCGGCTACCAGTGGTGGCAGACTTGTGGGATGCACTGCATTGACACTGCTCCCTGAGACAACACAATTGTCAATTCCAAAAAATTATATAAAAACACATCATCAACCTTATCAACCTACAGACAAATTACATAAAAACACATCATCATTATCATTATTTTCCTGTTGCTCTTCCTGACTTACAGAATAGGGTGAAGTAGGATTCAGAGAAAGAATATATGCTGGGTGAACCACATTCATGTTGGTCCCTGACACATGGCACAATTTTCAACACCCACATATCAAACAAAATAAAATGACCATTATTGCTTTCATTCCCCTGATCTTCTTTCCCAATTCAGAATGAGGTGAGGTTGGTTTCAGTAAAATAAAGAACAAACAAGAGTTGCACCACATTCATGTCCTCCCTGCCACAAAATGCACACTTTTCACTATATCCCCATTATTATCAATATTTCCTCACCCTCCTTCCTAAATATACATAGAATGAAGTAGCATCAAGAAAGAAGAAGATAGTTTTACTTCTTTCACCTGTATTTGGCCCAGATACTGTATTCATCTTCTTGCAGTTTCTTTTGCAGTTTATTTTATGCTTAGTGGGGGGGGGAAGAAAAAAAATACTCAGTGCTATGACTACACCCTTTCCATGCCACTCCTTAGTGACTAGTATCACATCATAGTTTTAATCTATTGTTAGAATACAACACTCAAAATTACGCCAAATTAGAGCAAAAATAGCACAGTTCTTGTTATATTTCAGTGAAGTGTTCTAAAATATCAATTTTTTACAAACCAGTACACATGGTGCTGAAAATTTGGGGAAATTGGTAAGGCTGGTGTATAGAAAGCCATGAAAGTAATGAATAGGGAGTCATTTTGTAACTTACTGCGGAATTGAGACTGTTTGGCCAATTAGGAATCAACAGTAAATACAATGGAGTATCTTGTTCAGTATTAGTATTGTCATCTGTTGCTATACTTGTGCACAAATGAATATTGTCTTCAAATATGCACTGTGTGAAGACAAATGATCTCAACACCCCAACTCTGCATGAAAAAAATACTTTGGAAAGTGAAGGTTTTTAGAAACTGAATGTGTGGATATAGCAGGATGTACTGTATATGGCATCTGACTAAAATAGTTGATAAACAAGATAAACAAAAACCTTGACTTATTACCAACAGTGTTTAAACTGACCATTATCAATCATGTACTTGGCCATGTCTACCACTTTCTGTGTGAGAGACTGGGAGAGAAGAAAAGATAGAGGAGTGTCTACACAGGTCCCACTGTTCACCGGTATGGCTGTCTGCAACGAAAGACAAGATGATAAATTAGCCAAATGAAACCATTCCTATGGTCACTAGTAAATGAGAACGGGACCAGGGAGTTATTGTGGGAAAACTTCAACATGGAGGATGTAGCAACCCCACTAGCTATATCCTTTTCATCTTAACCTGGCCTTTTGCATCTTATTTCATGTAGCTGAGTAGCAAAAAAAGACATTATTATGGCTCTACATCCTTTCCCTACCATTTCTTCATAACTAGCATCCTCCTCTTATGTTAATCTATTGTTGCAACTCAACATTCAAGAGATGGCACTCTTAGGCCATGTCAGAGTAAAAGGGGTGTAGCTAGCAACATGGCTTTTCTAGTTTTCTTTGTAAACTGAGATGTGATGTAGCTATTCATCATCATCATCATCAATCCCATTTAGCCTCATATAAACTGGATCACTGGGGCTCAGGACCTGGCAAATTAGTCCCTACATTTAAAGCAATGGTAACCTGCCTCACTTTCCCTTGAGAGACATTACACATGAAATACACCCCAACAACAATAAACAAATAATTACATTACCAATTTCTTACAAAAAATCCATTACTTTCTATTCAATTTTGGACAGACCTCTGGCAATGAAAGGGCTAATGAATGCTACATCAAACTCCACCAGGTAAAAAAAATAACTCTTCATAGCTAAGGAATGGCAGCAACAGACAAAAAAAATATATAAATAAATAAAAAGCAATAATACCTGTCGGAACAATTTGATATCCTCTGAGTCATCCCATATGGAGCTGTTGACATGCTGTAGGAACTGATCAGCTGGGATTCCTGCATCAATCAGCACCTTCAGGCACTTGAATCTGTAAATTATGCATACAATTCATATGGATCTGGCAGTCCCATGTGGTAGACAGCGCCTCACCAGTGTCCAACAGGGACCCTTCCTATGGCAAGGTGCGGGGAAATATGAAGAGGTTTGGCTCCTGGCTGGATGCCACAGCTGCTCCACCCTGGGTGCACAGAGCCACTACATGAACACTCCTCTTCAGGTGTTCCAGGAAGTACTAACTTCAGAAGGCAATTCCTCGGGTAATTCTCAGGCATAAATGGTTTATGAACATATGCTGCATTTACAATGTTTATGGAATACTAGGCATTTACATCTGAAATATGGTCATATTAAGTGAAATTACGCATTTCTACCCCATGTAACATCCTCTATACTATATTTTTGGTGTATATTTTGGTGTAATAGTTCAAAGTGTATTGATTGATTATCGTTTATGTTACAGTATTCACATTAACATAAACAGTTAGAATTTTTAATGACCCTGCTATTACAAATAAACTACCTCCCTTCCAGGTCAGAAGGAATGTTGCCTCCCTTGCATTATTTTACAGATACTTTTATGGCAAATGCTCAGAGGAAGTTGCATCCACTGTGCCACCTCTCCATCCCTTCCCCTGTGGTAAGTGGGCACCCAGTAGCGCTCATGACTGGAACGTAACACTGCCACACTGCGGAAGTTCTGCCTATCAAAAATCTTTTAATTCCCGAACTGCATCTCTTTGGAACTTGCTTCCACAGAGTTGTTTCCCAATAAACTTCAACCTACAGCTGCTCAAGTCCACCTGTTACAGATTTCTTATGAATGGAGGACACCAGTAATCTGGTGTATGGATTTTTTTTTAATTCATTTGTTTTTCCTTCCTCTGTTCTGTTATTCAAAAAAAAAAAAAAATGATAAAAAGAATAGAAGATGGTAAAAGGAGCAGAAATGATTTACTTTCCATTACCATTATTCATATTTGAATAGCCTGTGCTCATTAACTGTTGCGAATCTGACATATGTTTACAGAACACATATGTCACTGAATGAACTCAGGAATCACCTTCTAAAGCTAACACATCAAGTCCTGGGATATACTGTGCAGTGCTTTTGTTCTAACTTGATGAAGATCCCTAACCCTTTTCACCTCAGTCAATGTCATTTGCAGTCAAACTGGAGGGCTGATCTGATAAGCAACCAAGCTGAGTCACTGCTACATCGTAACTCTCATCAATCTTCATGCAGTCATGACACCAAGTTCTAGGAATAGCCTAGTACCATCAGGTGAAAGCAAACTGACTACAGTGGACTGATTGTGAGTTGCATTTTGTATTTTGACTGAACTAAACTCACCTTCCCCACTGCACACCCAAGTGGTAGAGGCTGTAACTGTGTAGGATTCTGAGTGGCTCTGCTGGATCAAATGGTTTGGGAATAAACAGCTCTTTAGACGTTAATGGAAGGAGCTTCTCTAAGATTTCAGTGTCTTCCTCATAGTTCTTCACTCCTAACCCAGCTTCCCTGAAAATTAGAAAATAATGAGATTCTTTATTTACCAACAGTATCAGTACAGTACTATACCATACAGCATAACCGTAGCCTAAGTCACATGTAAGACCACCACCACCACTACAACCATCATCGTCAGTGTCATCACACCACCATCACCACCACATTCATTATCATCGAAATTACAGTATCATCATCATCATCATTACAGTTTCATCATGACAATTACAGTACCATCAAAATCATTTTATCATCACCATCTTAATGCTTAATTCCTAACTAAACATGGGGTGAGGTAGGACCCAGAAACAAGAGAAAGCATAAATGTGGGGTAACTATCAATACCTTACTCAGTTAAATGGGCCTGTCATAAAAAAAATAAATGATGTGCACATGGATTAACTTGTGATGTGAAGCTAGAATACTGAAAGCCTTTTTTGCTCCGATGACATGCTGTATTTCATAGCCTATTTCAACTTACTTAGCATTTGGAAAACTTTTCAGCATAAGGCATCAGATTGAAAGGGTGGACAACAAAAAAGAAAGTCAACTTAATGAGTAACTCACAATGAGGATATACTGAGCTATGATCTCCCCTTCCTCTTTTACATCCTGTTTGCTCCATTTCCTCATTCATCCATTTATTGATCTATATATCTATGTTTATAATTATCTTCAATTAACATTTACAGTACTGTACATATGTCTCTCCTTCCTCCTTTACATCCTTTCTGCTGGATTTCATCAACTAATCTATCTATCCATCTATCTATGTCAAAATGAGTTCATACCATACACCAGTGTCTCTATCTTCCTCTGTGTTCTATTATCTCATCTATCAATTCATCAACCAATAACAAGAGCTTACTTCACATCAGTTTTATTGCATTCCTCTACCTCCTCCCTGTCGAGCACGCTCATCCTCCACGTTCTGCTTCCACGTTTAGGGAACTCCACGGCAAAATGCAGTGCCAAGACACCAGCAGAATTAGTCGAGTTTACATCTGCCCCACATTCCAGCAGCTTCCAGACTCCATGCTTCCAGCCCCTCTGTACTGCCAGCATCAGAGGAGTTGTACCACCACCATCCCTGGAAAATGATGCAAAATTTATGTCTGTCCTCCATATCACCTAATCCTCTGCCATTAACTGCCCTCCCTCCAGCTCACCCCTCCCTCTCTTTCTTATATCTCTCCACTTCATCCCTCCATCTCATCCTTGGTCTCCTTCTCACTCACATACACTCTGCTAGTTATTCTTTCACTCTCTATTCTCTGCACATGGTCAAACTATCTTAAAGTATTTCTCTTGACATATTAATCACATCCACATCAGCACCACAATGTTATTTTCTTCTTCATTCATCTGTCTCTCTCCATGAAATTCCACAGAAAAACTGCCTACTGAAATTCTATTGATACCTCAGGTGATTCATCTGGTTCTCCTAATTTTACATTTTCAGTTGGAAAGAAAAAAAAATTGGAACACATCCCTGGCACATAATGGAACCTAACAGTATAGTACATAAAATGCTTGGATAGAATTAGAGGATCTTGAAGTACAGAAAGAGACAAGTATCTTTCTAAAGTCTGACCAATATATAGCAGAAACAAACCATCTGAAAAATGCAACAGTAGATATAAGGTTTTTCACTGTACCTGTATTTTGCCAGTAGTAAGTTTTCTTCACGTGGAACTGGGAAGATACTTGTTTCTTTGGCTATACATACAGGGTGTTCTAGGAAGAATGGGCAAAACAGTGGGGAATGATAGATGAGGGATCTACAAGTTACTAAAAAATAAATAAATAAATAAAAAAAGCTATATCAGCAAGAGTCCATATCTCAACCATTATGAAGCTACAGTTACTGATGACCTTATGGGTGACTTACTAGGGAGGTTATTTTACCCCACAACAACATCAGTAACTTGCTCTGTGATGGCTGAAATACAGACACATGTTGATAAAGGATAATTTACTTAAAATTCCCTCATTTATAATTTACCAAAGTTATGGCCTTTCCCCCAAGGACACCGTATAATAAACCCTTACTGTATAAAAATAATTCATGGATAAAATCTGAGGGTCCTGATCTTACATATAATAAGCCTTATAATAAAATTCTATGGTATAATTACTGTACAGAATCCTAATGTTACATACTGTACAGGGTGGCCCATGTACAGTACCGTACAATGCTGCTCCTCCAATCCGCTGGAAGATACCTGGTGTGTTGTGGGGGTGGCTTAGTCAGCATTATCATTGATATCTGTCCTGTATCATTCCTTCATTTCTTACTCACAAACCAGCAGATTCAGCCATCCCCACAACACATATGGTACTGCCAGGTAAGTCTCTAGTGCAGTGGTATTTATGGGCTTACCTGTACAGTATAATCAGGTCTTACTGAATAATTCTTGGATGAAATCAGAGGATAGCTAGTACACCATCAACCTTGGGAGGTACTACAAACAGTGTGAAGTGTGGCTACAAGCTTGATAACGAAACACATAATCACCACTTTTAAAAAGGAAACATTCAGCAACAAGTACAGTAATTTGGTGATCTTTGTTTTTAGGCGACTGTTAACCGCATCAAAGTCCAAGCTGAGACTCTCAAATCATCACAGATCTTATTACATATCTCAAGTATCTCTTTTCCCAGAACCTTCCAGTAATTGTTGGGAAGAAATTAGCTGGTCTTGGCACTTGGTTTAGTTGTGAGTCCAAAGAAATCAGTTGTGCCATGGCAAACCTCAGTATGAACGTGCATTTCTTACAATAAAGCATGTTGTTATTTTTATGTGAGTACTGTGTATGTATGATCAGAGGCATCCAACCTTGCATTGACATCAGATTTGTGCTCGAGGAGGAGGTCGAGGATATGCTCGTCTTGGCTCCTGTGGCGAAGCATGAGTGAGTGGAGGGGTGTCTGTCCAGCACAAGCCTTCTTTGTGACCTCCGCCCCATGACTCAGAAGCAATGCAACCTCCTCCACTGAACCCTGATGTTATATGATCATCAGAAATTTGCAATTAGTTCTGATGAGTACAGTTAACATATCTCACTTTAACAGGACTACAACCAAACACCAACATCCATCCAATCACCCTACCTATTTATCTATTCATCTATAGTCTGATGTCTCCATCCTGGAGTGGGTGGTCAGAGTTTATGGCACCTGACCTTTTTCCCCATTTAAGGACGGAGAAAAAGTCTGAAACTTCAGTGTTAAATTATGAAAAGCCTCTAGCAGTGAAGAGGTTAATGAACTGTTTGATATGTATCCCATCCCAACAGAAAAGCCTCTCCTAAGCTGACTAAGATCATATGGAGATAGCAGGAATAAACTAAAAAATATAGCAAGAATAAACAAAAAAAAAATATGTTACTGCAACAAAAGGGATCTTATATCTATCTCCTCCCAAACAAAAATTCTCCCCTAAGCTTAGTAAAATCATATGGACACAGCAAGACTAAACTGAAAAATGCCACTGGATTATAAAGGGTCTCTTATCTATCCCCTTCCAAATAAAGTCTCTCCTATGCTGAATAAAATCTACCACAGGAGTGAGAGAAGTTTTCCAGTTGCATTCTCTTGTTGGTGACAACCCCTGTGTTGCAGTAGAGTACAATATGTGGTATGTTCAGTGCACATAATGTGGTGCAAAAGAGATAGATAGAGAAATGTGTCTGGGAGTATATGCTGGCCTACTCTACATGTCAGTGACATCCTAAAAAACAGTAATCAGATTAAGATGATCAGGAGTTAGTCCTGAGGGCTTGTGAAACAGGAGCTCCAGCTTTCCCATTCTCCTTGCTAGTACTAACCCTGACTTGCTGGAGCTACAGCTTACTCCCAAATACAGTATGTCACTGCACTGAAACTGTTAGTGAAGTACACTATACAAACTTGTAGATAAAATATATACATATATATATATAAAACCTGAGCACTTACATATTCCACCGCTGTGTGCAATGGGGTGCCACCCTCATGCTCTTCCACATTGGGGTTGGCGCCACCTTCCAGCAGCTGTCGTACCAATGCAATGTTTCCTATGGCTGTAATGTAAACATAAAACCTAGTTGCAGCTATACACATATGCATGCATGCACACACATATACATACACATACATACCTGCATACATATTAGAAATACACACATACACACACTCTCTCTCTCTCCCTCTCTCAAGAATGACATGACTAGTACTGTATTATCAAAACAATAATGGAGATGAATATCAGTGTAATATCAAAACAACTGAGACGAACAGCAGTCTCATATCATATGTAGGTATAGATAGACAGACAGACAGACCACCCCAGATCCCTTGATACTGACTGACCTTTAGGGAGAGGAAGACACCACTGGTCCCCAGCTGACATGTTTGGGTCAGCTCCTGCCTGCAGTAGTGCCCGTACAGCCCCACCTGGCCCCTCCCCCCTCATTGCACGATGCCCCACCACTGCTACATACAGAGCCGTCAAGCCATCGAACGTCAAGGCCTCTATCTCCGCATCTTCTGCAGGGGAAATGAAACATACAGTATAATTAAACATGACTAAAGTTGCACTGTTTTTACTCTAACTTGGCCTAAATTTGCCACCTCTACATCCTGAATGCTGAGTTGCAGAAATAGATTAACAATATATAATATGATGATAGAAATTGCCATCGCTTTATCTTGAATGATTTGTTACAACAGATCAACACTAGAATATGATACAAGAAACTGCCATCTCTTCATCTTGATTGCTGAGTTGTAGCAGTAGATTAACACTTCAATATGATAATAATAACTGTCACCTCTTCATCCTGAAAGCTGAGCTGTAGCAACAGGTTAACAGTAGAGTAAGATGCTTGTCACAAAGAAGTGTTATGTGAACGATGTTAAGCAGTAGTGTCATCTTTTCTACCACCGAGCCATGTGAAATAAACCACAAAGGATAAATATCTGGGACAAGCTAAGGCAAAGGAAAATTGGGGTCTGTCTTATGTTTCTTACTATACCCTTTTTGTCCTAACTGGCCTAAAATTGTCATCACTTCCTCTTGTATACTGAGCTGCAACAGTTGATTATGATGTTATGTTGCCTTTACTCTAACCTGGCCCAAAACTGCCATCTCTCCATCTTGAATGCTGAATTGCTAAAACAGATTAACAATAAAATATGATGCTAGTCATGAAGCAGTGCTGCAAAAAGTATGTAGAGCAATGCCACTGTCTTTTCCTCCAACTCAACATGAAATTAGCAACCAAAGTACAAAATCTGAACCAAGGTAATGTAAAAAGAGTATATTCATGAAAAAGTACTGTGAAAAGGATGTAGAGCCAAGTATTGTCTTTTTCTGACACTGAACAATGTCATCTAGGGTGCAAAGGACAAAATTTAGAGTCAAGGTAAAAAAAAAAACTTGATCTCTGAATGATTTTATTCACCTTCGGGAAGACTTTTCAAGCACGTGAGGTTAAATACAACATTAAACCTTTCACTTTGATTATAAGCTTTTTATTCACTTACATACATAGCCCCCTATCTGATGATTTTCTGCAGCTTTGAAAATTTCTCAGTAGTTGTGGAGTTAATGAGGGCTTACTTTCACCCTTCCAGTTAAAAAAATTGTTTGGATATCACAAAATAAAGTTCAAACACCTTCATTATTGAATCATAACTAAATAAAATGCCTGAAGACTGAAATAACAAAACAATAAAATACTGTACACAGATCATGTACAAAGCAACAAAACACTACAAACAAACTTTTGTGCATTGCTTGTGGTTTGAAGCAATATGAAAAGCACTGAACCATCCCTCCTCAACATTTATTTCAGCAAGTGTATATGCAGTATCTATCTATCTATCTATCTATTGCCAGACGCCTCAATCCCGAACGGGGTGGCCACAAACAAATCGCCTCCATGTCACTCTGTCCCCTGCCATTTCACTACCACGCTCCCAACTCACACCCCCCTCTCTCATATGCAGTAACTTCATAATATTCATAAGTCCATCATCTGTATAACATCATTATCCTTATCAATCATCCTTAGTTGATATCAGGGCAATGGACAGAGAGGAGATAAAATCATCTTCACTTTGCCACACCACATGGGAAAAATAAACAAAATGTCTGACCAGCCTTCATGATGGTCTAAATACTGTACAGTGCAGCCTCGTTATACAATTCCCTGTTGTGATAATCGCTACAACGATAATTAAAAACTTATGCCCTGTCTTGGTACGTTAAAAAATTAACTGCGATTTCCCTACAACGATATTTTCAACGGCCACCTTCGAGAATCTCGTGCAGATGCTGTGACACACACGAGCCAAAATGGCTGCCCAGTGTCTACATTGGCTGTGGTCGTTGCCTTTCATTCTATTTTGTGCATGAAAGGCCATTGAAACATCATTGTTACTGACAGATAACAGTGCAAGTGCTTAAAAAACAGTGCAGTGTGCAATATTAAGTTATGTGATACTTTTTTTTGTGTGAAAAATTGAAACTTGTAACATGGAAATTGTGTCAACCTTACATAACCAGCATCCCCTTTCTAGGCCCCTACACAGCTGACTAAGCGAAGATGTCTGCCCAGTGTTTATATTGGCTGTGATCGTGGCCCTTCATCTTATTCTGTACATGAAAGGCCAATGGAACACACCACTGTTATTGCCAAATAAGAGTGCAAGTGCTCAACAAACAGTGGTGTGTGCAACTTTAAATGAGGTGATACTGTATCTTTTGTGTGGAGTGGTCATCCAGGCCCTCCAACTGTTCAACATCCTGAGGAGGGGGGGGGGGGTTATGACAATTCGTACCAGTGTAGGACAAACTTCAGGTGCATGGCAGTTTTTTTTTTTTAAGGTCATTCTAGGCATTGCAGTTGAGGTCACCCTCCCTAACCCCACTGAACCCATATCATCCTTGTTATGTGATAATTCATTATGCAATAAGTACTCAAGTGATGCAACCCTATCACATAAAGAGGTTGCACTATATTACGATTACTATACTGTGTCTATACTGTATTTTATTTTCAGGTATTAATTTATTGAGCTCTTGTATGTTACAATAACTATGGGGCTATTCTGCCATTTAGCTATTAAAGATTTGGGAGTTGGTGCAGTACAGTATTACATTATTCGTATATTCCTCTATCTATAGCCCGACGCCCTACTCCTTAAAAGGGTGGCCACAGACAAAATGCTTCCAAGTTGCTCTGTCACCCACCATTTGACTGCCCTTCCTCCAACCCACTCCCCCCTCCCTCATATACCTCTCAACTACATCCCTCCACCTCATCCTCGGTCTCATGTGTTCCACTCGCAGGATTTGCCTAGGCTCTGGCTCTATTAGCACAGATATTAGGAAATTCCATATACTCGTACAGGCCTTGGCACTATCAGTCCAGATATTAAGAAGTCTACTGTACATCAATGGTTTGAAGGGATTAAAAGAAAGGCTGACCTCTTACCTGCCATGACCAAGAGCCGCACACACTCCTCATGGCCCTGACTTGCAGCCTCGTGCAGCGGCCTCCAACCTCGATTGTCATGGCCATTGGTGGGATGACCAGCAAGTAAAAGCTCCTGCAACAAAACAAAAACACTATAGCTACACTTCTACCTTTAAGTTCTATCCATCTACCTAAAGCCAGAAGCCATAACCCTGTAAGGGGTGGCCATCTGTCCTTAAGTCAGTTGTTGTTCAGGGAGGGGCACTAACCCTCCGCCAACCCACCTGTTGACATGAAGGTAACATGTATGAAATGGTTATATGGTTACCACCCAGCATTATAAATAGTTTTCTGGCTTACAGGAAACCATTAGGCTTGTCACTCAATGTAAAGCCATCTGAAAAGTTAACTTCATGTCCTATCTGTCCACTGATAGTTCAGGATGAAAGCCACTGCCAAGAATCCAGATACATACCCGTTCAAGTCCTGTCTGTACACTACTGGTTAAGGCTGAGTAGCCAGTGGTAAGCAAGACAGCTTATTCCAAAGCTGATTATATTACCACACAGAAAAAACTTCCATCTATCTATCTACTGCCAGACGCCTCAATCCCGAACAGGGTGGCCACAAACAAATCGCCTCCATGTCACTCTGTCCCCTGCCATTTCACTACCACGCTCCCAACTCACACCCCCCTCTCTTAAGCTGATATTATTATGACATGGCCTTAGGTCACTAAGCATAGCTTTCCTAGTTTTATGGCTTTGGTTTTAGATTTATGGTTCATTATTTCAGATGTACAAATAATTTCAATACTTAGTTACACAAATGCTAAAATATTTTTTCCGTCACACAATGTAGCAATTTCTAATGGCACCATTCTCCAAAATCAGCTAACTTAATGCTTAAGTATCTGAATAAATGAAAGCCAACACAAAGCTATACACAACTTCTATAAACCTTCAGAGTTTATTTGTTAATAACCTTTTAGATAACAACAACAACAACAAAAATACAGGAATGATTTTTTAGCAAAAAAATCAATTATTTTATCACATGACTAAAACAATTTGATTTAATCAATGTCAACCCTGAAGAAGGCAGACAGAAAAAGAACAACAAAGGTGAAGAAAGAAGCAGGCAGCACTACTGAGTGAATGATGGCTGCACCACCTACCATGGATTGCCCCCCTTTTTATGTTCTTTTTTGCCACTAACCTACAGTCAGTTACAGAAAATCTGCACGCAACTGGGCAAATTTTTACTTGCTGCAACAACAGAAATTCAATATTATTTTTAAATTACACCCAACTAATGGAGACTGAAGTTATTTAGTTCACCATTCAATTTATACAATTATTAGCAATGTCTCAGTAATTTTCTCATTTCATCCCATACTCAATTATTTCTTTTCTTTTTTTTAATGTTATTCATCCAATTTTTTACCTTCAAATCTGTTGGAAATAATAGTTCTCTTGATACCCCTCCTCCAAGAAAAGTGAATCAGCCTACTAGCCATTTTTGGCATTACCTACCAAAACCCCACTCAGTTTATCCAAAACCCTGAACAATTCAGTCCTATCAAAACAAATAAGTATCTTCACCTGCATTAATTAACTGCCTCACATTCTTAACAAGGGCAGCCATGGGAGGAAGCCCATTGCTCACAGAAGCCATGGCAAAGTTGCTGGCAACTCAGCCAACGACTGACTGGAATAAATCATGCAACTCACATCCTGCTGCCATCTGCTTTCATTTTTCCAAAAATTCTCACTCTCCATTATTATTGATTTCAAACGGAATCATGTAGGGAAAGGTGTTTGCCCATATGAGATCCAATTATAAAACAATCCCACAATAACCAGATCAATTACAGGCTGGAACAAGATTAAAACTAATTTCTCTTCAATACCTTATCACCAGAAATTCTGTGTTTTTATGAGTAATTATCTTTTGGGGAATTACACACCAAATCTAATCGATCAGAGAACTTTTGATGGTCAATTTTCGGTTGTTCACATCACCTGATTTCAAAACAAAAAATATATTTTCTGGTCAATTTTAGTGTGTTTGACTCTGAGCTTCATTTTTGTTGGAAATCATTCATTATGGAGATTAGGTCTACTTGAAAGGGTACAGCAGGGAAGGAAGGTTGTTGGTTCACTGAAAGCGGTGATGAGAAATAGGGAGGTGAGTATGGAAGTCAAGAAGTCACTGCATGAGAATATCATGATCCCTACCCTGACGTATGGAAGCGAGGCATGGACCTTGCTAGAGCGTAACAAGTCAAGAGTGAGAGCAGTGGAAATGAGTTACTAAACTGGAGCATGTGGAGTGACATGGAGGGACAGGTTGACGAATGAAGAAGTGAAGGAATGTTGTGGGGTGGATGTGGATGTGGATGTGGTTGAGAAGATTAGGAGAAATACACTGAGGTGGTCTGGACATGTGGAGAGAATGGAGAATGAAAGACTGACTAACAGGGTGTATGCAGGTGGGGTGAAGGGAGGGAGGGATGGGAAGGCCAAGGATGAGGTGGAGGGATGGAATTGAGAGGTATATGAGGGAGGGGGGAGTGACCTGGGGGGAGGGTAGGCAAATGGTGGGTGACAGAGCGACTTGGAGTAGTTTTGTCTGCGGTCACCCTTTGCGGGATTAGGGTGTTGGGCTATAGATAGATAGGTCTACCTAGGGCAAAATATACCTATTTTTGGGTAGTTAAGGCAGTGGCCAGGTCATCCGTGGCAATGTTTACTGACGATCTCACTGACTGACCACACTGTTTACCAATCATCGCTCCAATTGCATGTGTCAGTGTATCTCGTGTCAAAACAATGGGAGACTGAATGATTTAACCAAACCTAACCTAATCCAACTTAACCTCATTTACTTGACAGCCATCTTTCAAATGTAAAAAATGCGCATTTGGAAAATTAAATACAGTATGGCTGGCTACTGGGCAACGAAAGCGGAAATCCGAGGTATTTAAATACAGGATTTTTATGTTATATATATTTCCGAAAACAAATTTATTGTGGAATTGATTCAAAATAACATGTATACAAAGTGGCTGAATCAGATTTCCTGGATCGGGTGATGTAAACTATCGCGAACTGACCCTTTAGTCCCTAGTAGTGCACCTTTTCTATGCTCTAGACTGAACATAATTAAATTTAATACAGGCTACTTGTAACCCACCTTCACCACTTGGACGTTTCCCATGCGAGCAGCCAAACCCAAGGAGGTATTGGTGTCATCGTAAGCCTCCTTGAAGTCCATGTTTACCTTGTCAGATAACTGTCTGCTATTACCAAACAGATGTGGGCAGGCCAAGTTCAGTTTATATAATACTGGGATCTTGTTTTTGTTCTTGTGCTGGTTAAGGGCATGAACGATAACACGTCAGTCTTCACCCTACCAATGGAACGATGCGCTGCTTTCATACAACCAAAACAAAACAGCACGCGTCAACAAAACCAAGCAGTGTTGTGAAGTCTGATAGTAATGTTATATATACTTGGTCTCATTCGGCAAATAACAATCATATTGCTTGAAATTAACCAAAAACCCACCAACAATGAATTGAAAACGTTAGATACGAGGGGGGGCAGTAATCATGAATTTTCTCTCCGAAGTGTTTTTTTATGCCAGATTTAGCAGAAAAACGCTAAACTGGCAATACGAATTTTAAATACGCGTGGTAATTTGAATAACTCAAGGCTCGGTGAATGGGTTTGGGAGTGTGTGTAAGAAACGGAATCTAAATGTGAATGTAGGGAAGAGTAAAGTTATGATCTTTGAGAGAAGTGAAGTCACTGAACGTTTGCCGGAATCCGGAGGAACAGGCCGGGCCGATTTAAATGGAAGCACCGAATAAGGCAAAGCTGTGGGAACGATGACGAATACGACATCTTGTGTGTTTACGCTACTGCTGTTATGTAATACTATTACTAATGCTCTCAGCCTCTCACGTTCATTCCAGCTTGGGTGTATCTGGTATAAGCAGAATAATGATAGTATGATTATTTAAGTATGAGTTAAAGGTTTGCACAAGGTATCTTATGATTTTATGCTTCAGAAAATTTATGCATATGGCCCCTGAAGCCACCGGAAAGCTGAGTGACAGTTAAGACCTGTTCACACGAGCTGAATTGGGGCCGTGAGGGCTCATCTTGAAGTACGCAAAGGGTAAGATCTTTTTTTGTAAACACTGTTGCCGCGTTCCTGCCTATGAAGTCCCCGTACGTAAGATCACCTTTCCGAGAGAAATGCTAAAATGGCTTTTTTTTTTTTTTTTTTTTTTGTATTTCTGGTGTATCATGCTCCACTCCACCAACATGCGGTGCTCTGCAGAGATTGTATGTAGAGTGAGAAGTGCTTGTAAGTGTGATTGTTGTTTGGATGTGTGTGTGTAGTCTGTGAACCAAGTGTAATCGGCCCCGCAAGCCGACAGGGTGCAAGCATACTTTATAGTATGCGACACTGGTTCAACCACAGCACCTATTATGTCCGCCAAGCAGTACTTGGTAGGAAGAATGCTCCCAAAGTTTATCACTCTGGCGGGGCGCGAACCCTCGTTCTTCAGCGTATGAAAAGGCACACTTTACCACTGTTTTCCAGCAAGTCGGCGAAAAAAAAAAAAGGCCGCGATTTAGCTTGTGTGAACCAGCCTTGTTAGTCACTCACTTTCCATTCTCTCCACACCATTCCTTCATCTGATTCTCGGTCTCCTCTTCCCCTCACTCACATACACTCTCCTCGTTGGTCTCACACTTCAACCCTCACCAACTTAAATCCTCTCCTTTCATATACCTCTACTCCATCCCTCCATCACATCATTGGTCTCCCCCTCCCCCTCACTCACATAGTTAGTCTCTTTTTATAGTTAGTCTCTTACTCCATCCTCTCCACTCCATCCCTACCTCTCACCCTTGGTCTCCCCCTCCCTTTCCCCTCCTCCACCTCACTCACATACTCTCCTCACTAGCGTCTCACTCTCCATCCCTGCACCTCATCCTAGGTCTCCCCCTCCACATCACCCACATGCACTCTCCTGGTTAGTTTCTCATTCCATCCTCTCTGCTCCATCCCTCCGTCTCATCCTCAGTCTCCATCTCACTCACATACTCTCCTCGTTAGTCTCACTCTGCATTCTCTCCACATGTATTTTTCACCATAATAATGTTAGTCATGCCTTAATTTAGCTTATGTTTGGCAGAATTCGTGTGATTACCCTAATTCAGTTCAGCCTATGTTAACTCGACGTCTAAATGGTTTCGTTGGATATCGTATCCTATCATTTAGAAAGGCTTCAACATGAGTGCGTCAGCCTTGGTCACCTAATGGCGGCTCTCCACGCAGCTTGATCTCTGGCAGCCTTGCTATTCAGTCTTATCCATGGGGTCACACTGTATGACCTCTGAAATGCAGGATATAAGTAAAATA
This sequence comes from Birgus latro, assembly GCA_018397915.1. Classification (NCBI taxonomy): domain Eukaryota; kingdom Metazoa; phylum Arthropoda; class Malacostraca; order Decapoda; family Coenobitidae; genus Birgus; species Birgus latro. Next base: position 19,321 of record JAGKTI010000494.1, read on the forward strand.
CAGAATAGCGAAGCTCCCCCTCAACCTCACCTGGGCCAGACACCGACCCCAGGAGGAGAGACCCAGGGAGCCGAAGTGAGCGGCACGCTCCGCTCAAAACAGGCGCACCTGTACCTCTCCCGCGCACCCCTCTCGCGCTCAGGTAAGCCACCGTGCAGGCTCTCAGAACGGCCTGACATACCAACTTCCCACTGACGATCAGTACAGAGGTCTGATCTCCCCACCCAGATCAGCAGCCCGGAGCAGATCGTAGAGGTATAGGTCGTGGCTCCGAGCGTGTACGACCGGGTGTGGGCACTGAGGGCCAGGTGGTGTCGGTAGGAGGCTACATCTAGCCGATCCTTGAGGTCGATGATTGGAGGGCGAGATGGAGGACCCTCCACTGCCGGAGGGGGGGAGAACTCACGAACCTCCTCCCTGGCCGAGGAACCGGTCTATGCTTCCTCGGCCATGAAGGCAGTATCTGAAGAGTCCTGCCCCTCCTCCATCATCGACGGTTGCTCGTGAACATCAGCAGTAGTAGTCTGATCCATGGTCTTGGTCGGTGCTGGGTCGTCATTAGGAGTGGTAGTGGCAGTCTTCCTGTTGAGGGGGGCCTCCAGTCGCAGCCTCTTCCTCGGTGTGTGACGAGGGGCAGCAGATCGTCGCTGCCGGGTCCGACGCTCCCGTTGGCGGGGAATCGAGTGGATGTCGCTGACGAAACACTCGGGGATGATAAGGCGATGCAGCCCGTTCTCCTCGAAGATCTTGGGGAGGAGAACGCGCAAATCCCCCTTATCACCCCCACAAAAAGCCTTCGCCGTCACGACACACATCTCCGCGAGCAGATTTAGCTGCTCAGGATTCTCAGGATCCCTAGGCCGATGCCCCTGGGCCGTGAGACGTCGCCGTGCATGAGCAGAGCCCTGCACGGCCACACCTTCCAGGCCTCAGGACCCTTTGGAGTCCCAAACAGACCAAACTCTACCCGCTCTCCATCACCTAGGGAGCGTTGGAGGTACCGTGGATTCGGCTTAACGATCGCCGAACGATGCACGAAAACATCAACGCCAGTATCCTGGCGTTTGATGAAGCTGTAACCCTCACTCACGTTAAACCAAACCACAAGCCCCTTGATCTTCTGGGCTGCAGGAAACTGTGGCTGACTGTTAGCCCCCTTCAACGGGGCGCAAGCATTATCGTCAGCACGTCCGTCCGTCATGGCCGGCTGCTCGATCCTCTCTCCTAATCAGAGAGTTAGGACGAATAAGAGAGGAGGAGGGGGAGAGAGGAGGCATTTTCCAAGGAGGAGGAAGAGGTGGAAGGAGGATGGATGACAAGAGATGGAGAGACAAGGAGGAGAGAGGAAGGAAAGAAAAGGAGAAAAAGTAAGAAGAGAGAGTGAGAGGTGGAGGAAACAGGGGGTGGAGAATTAGTGGGGGTGGAGGGAAGGGTGGACGTAAGAAGGGAGGGGGGACTGGAGGAAAGTGCTTTTCAGGGAGGAGGAAGAGGTGAAAGGAAGAAGGAAGACAAAGGAGTAGGAAGGAAGGAGAGAGAGAGGTGGAGGAAAGAGGGGCTGTGAAGAGAGGGAGGTGGTGGAGGGGGGGGAACTAGTGGAGGGGGGAAGGGAGGGAAGGAAAGAATGTGGGGGTAGGTGGAATGTGCCGGCTTTTGGTCAGTCAAGCTGGAGCAACGACTGGTGAAGGATGTACAATTTTGGTAAGACATTTTCTACCTTGTCTCTCCAATAATTGCTTCTGCGGTGATGATATAGATTTTAATTTGTACTGTAAACATGCCTCAGTGTTTCTAAAGCTTACTCAGGTAATTGAAATGATAAGAAAATAGCATAACAGAGCTAGGTGTGGACTTTGGGGTGGGGTGTATGTGTGTAGATCGGGGTGTGTATGTATGGAGTTTGGATTGTGTGTGTGTGTGTGTGTGTAGATTTTGGGTGTGTATGTGTTGATTTTGGGTGTATGTGTTGATTTTGGGTGTATGTATGTAGGTTTTGGGTGTATGTGTGTAGATTTTGGTTGCGTGGAGACTGGGGTGTATATGTGTGGAGATTGGGTTGTATATGTGTGGAGATTGGGGTGTATGTGTGTGGAGATTGGGATGTGTGTGTGGAGATTGGGGGGTGTGGAGATTGGGGTGTGTGTGTGAAGATTGGGGTGTGTATGTTTGGAGATTGGGGTATATGTGTGGAGATTGGGGTGTGTGTGTGGAGATTGGGGTGTGTGTAGATTTGGGTGTGTGTGTGTGAGTGGGTGTGTTTGTGTGGAATTTTGGATTTCAGTTTGTTTATGGATATTTTTTTTATGATGTTTTTTTAGTGATGACACAATGATTTATTTTTCAGGGGTGTGAAGAAAAGAATGACCTGGAGGTTCAATAATTTGTGGGCATCCTTTCCAGCATGCTATGTAATTGTAGAGAGACTGGGGCCACAACCACACCTACCACAACTACCAACTGCCACAATCATCAGTTTGGGGGACATTTAACTGGATACTGATTAGGTGAATATGCCAAAACCTTCCCAATTCTGTTTTATTTTATTATTATTATTATTATGCATGCTACTTATGTGTGAAAGGAGGAAACTGAAAATAAATGAGAATAAGAGTAAAGTGATGATGTGTACGAGGTCGGTAGATGGTAGGAAGATGAATATAGTTTTGAATGGTGAGTTGCTTGAGGAGGTTGTGTTCTAAGTATTTAGGGTGAGGAGACTGTAGCACCAGTCGAGCAGGGCAGTACTCCCAAGGAAGATGGAAAGCTGATGACAGGGAGAGCTGGAGCTCCCGTTTCATCAGCCCTCAGGACTCGTTCCTGACCATCCTCCTTTGCTGAACTTTTTCAGTGTCTCAGTTACACAGAGAGTAGACCAGCATGCTCTCCAATACAAGTTTCTCTAACTGTCAACACCAAACTACATACGCGCTACACACTACACTTCCTTTTCTAAATTTAGTAAAATGGCGCACGAAAATCTTGCCTCGGAGTCCCCTGTCGTGGGGGGGACCATAAATGCCCCCACCATTCGCCCCTCTCCCGGCAACGGCTCAAGGAGCTGCCTGGAACCACCGTCTGACTCACTCCTTCTTCATTTCTGTAACATTCGCGGCCTTTCCTCTAACTTTCACGCTGTCGAACACCACCTCTTCTCCTCTAAACCTCACCTTCTCTTTCTCACTGAGACTCAGCTGTCTGAGGCAACTGACAGCAAGCCCTTTTCTGTATCCTCCTACTTTCTCTATTCTCGTTTCAAAGCCAAAGGTGGCTGTTGCGTATATGTACGCAACGATCTATCTTGCTCTCGTGTTCCTGAACTTGATTCTTCTGAATTCTCTACTCTCTGGCTTCGGCTTTCCTGTCATTCTCTGACTAAATATATCTGTGCTGTTTACTTATCTCCTAATTCTACTGACTATCAAAAATTCTTTGACTATCTTACTTCTACGATGGAGCACATTCTGTCCATTTCTCCTTTCTCTGAAATCTCCATTCTAGGAGATTTCAATGTTCACCACCACCTTTGGCTCTCCTCTCCTTCCACTGATCAACCTGGTGAACAAGCCTACATCTTTTCTATCCTTAATGACCTAGAGCAGCTTGTACAGCACCCTACCCGTATCCCTGACCGCCTTGGAGAGAGTTCCAACATACTTGACCTTTTCCTAACAACTAATCCTTCTGCTTACACTGTTCATCTTTTCTCTCCGTTGGGCTCCTCCGATCATAATCTTATTACCTTAACATGTCCAATCGCTCCAGTACGGCCTGTGGACCCTGCAAAGAAACGCCGCCTGTGGCACTTTGGAGCTGCAGATTGGGAGGCCCTCAGGCAGTACTTCTTTGATTTTCCATGGAATGATTATTGCTTCCATGGCCG
>JAGKTI010000494.1:23600-63573 GCA_018397915.1 Birgus latro
GAGGCATTTTCCAAGGAGGAGGAAGAGGTGGAAGGAGGATGGATGACAAGAGATGGAGAGACAAGGAGGAGAGAGGAAGGAAAGAAAAGGAGAAAAAGTAAGAAGAGAGAGTGAGAGGTGGAGGAAACAGGGGGTGGAGAATTAGTGGGGGTGGAGGGAAGGGTGGACGTAAGAAGGGAGGGGGGACTGGAGGAAAGTGCTTTTCAGGGAGGAGGAAGAGGTGAAAGGAAGAAGGAAGACAAAGGAGTAGGAAGGAAGGAGAGAGAGAGGTGGAGGAAAGAGGGGCTGTGAAGAGAGGGAGGTGGTGGAGGGGGGGGAACTAGTGGAGGGGGGAAGGGAGGGAAGGAAAGAATGTGGGGGTAGGTGGAATGTGCCGGCTTTTGGTCAGTCAAGCTGGAGCAACGACTGGTGAAGGATGTACAATTTTGGTAAGACATTTTCTACCTTGTCTCTCCAATAATTGCTTCTGCGGTGATGATATAGATTTTAATTTGTACTGTAAACATGCCTCAGTGTTTCTAAAGCTTACTCAGGTAATTGAAATGATAAGAAAATAGCATAACAGAGCTAGGTGTGGACTTTGGGGTGGGGTGTATGTGTGTAGATCGGGGTGTGTATGTATGGAGTTTGGATTGTGTGTGTGTGTGTGTGTGTAGATTTTGGGTGTGTATGTGTTGATTTTGGATGTGTGTGTTGATTTTGGGTGTATGTATGTAGGTTTTGGGTGTATGTGTGTAGATTTTGGTTGCATGGAGACTGGGGTGTATATGTGTGGAGATTGGGTTGTATATGTGTGGAGATTGGGGTGTATGTGTGTGGAGATTGGGATGTGTGTGTGGAGATTGGGGGGTGTGGAGATTGGGGTGTGTGTGTGAAGATTGGGGTGTGTATGTTTGGAGATTGGGGTATATATGTGTGGAGATTGGGGTGTGTGTGTGGAGATTGGGGTGTGTGTAGATTTGGGTGTGTGTGTGTGAGTGGGTGTGTTTGTGTGGAATTTTGGATTTCAGTTTGTTTATGGATATTTTTTTTATGATGTTTTTTTAGTGATGACACAATGATTTATTTTTCAGGGGTGTGAAGAAAAGAATGACCTGGAGGTTCAATAATTTGTGGGCATCCTTTCCAGCATGCTATGTAATTGTAGAGAGACTGGGGCCACAACCACACCTACCACAACTACCAACTGCCACAATCATCAGTTTGGGGGACATTTAACTGGATACTGATTAGGTGAATATGCCAAAACCTTCCCAATTCTCTTTTATTTTATTATTAATATTATTATGCATGCTACTTATGTGTGAAAGGAGGAAACTGAAAATAAATGAGAATAAGAGTAAAGTGATGACGTGTATGAGGTCGGTAGATGGTAGGAAGATGAATATAGTTTTGAATGGTGAGTTGCTTGAGGAGGTTGAGTTTTCTAAGTAAAAAGGGTAAAATGTTGCTGTGGATGGAAGAATAGATGCAGAAGTGAAGTTTAGAATGAATGAAGTTGGAAAGGTGCTGGGAGGAATGAAAAAAGTGTTTGGATGTCGTTCACTCAGAATGGATGTAAAGAGAAGGCTGTATGATGGTGGTGTTGTACCGACTGCATTATATGGGGCTGAAACATGGAATATGGGTGTAGCAGAGAGGAAAAGTTTGAATGTAATGGAGATGAGGTGTCTGAGGAGTGTGTGTGGAGTGACGCGTATGGATCGAGTGAGAAATGATGAAGTGCGAAGGAGAACTGGAACTGTTCGGGAGATGGCTGATCGAGTTGAACAGAGGGTGTTGCGATGGTTTGGGCATATGGAGAGAATGGATAATGAGCGATTGGTGAAAAAGATAACTAGATCTGATGTGAGAGGTGTAAGGCTGAGAGGAAGACCACGAATAGGATGGATGGACAGTGTGAAGAGAGCGTTGGATGCGAGAGGGTTGTCTGTTGAGCAAGGAAGAGTGACTGTGCGTGATAGAAATGAATGGAGAGAAATTGTGAATGAATAAATGATGACGCAGCCCTGAGGAGATATTCTCCTGCATTTTGTCTGCTCAGCTGATCAGGTCAGTTGCAGGTAAGGGGCTGGATACATTATGATGTGGCAGGGGTAAACCAGCTTTGCTGTCGGGCCCTGCTGCGGATGTCACTGACTGCACTGTGTAGTTGACCCTCATGCGGTGTGGTGCGGTGAGGATCTGTCCCTTCTCCCCTTTAGGGCTAAGATGCGAATGAATGTGTATGAGTGGATGAGTAAATTGGTAGTGTGTTGACCTGTCTCGGCTACCTTCCTTTTCTTGGGGGAAGCAGCCTAGGTATATAGATAGATAGACTTCCACCTGGCTTTGTGGAGGGGTTGGGTAAGTAACTCTTCCAGCTAATTTCTAAAAATAATTTGAGTTTTAGTGACAGATCCCCATCCTTCACAGTTAATTTATGGTCATGTAGTCAGATTGGAAGAGTAATTTTGACTAGTAACCAGGGAGACTCATGATCAAGGCTCTTCATAAAGATCCCTAGCCCTTTTCAGTTACTTTATGGCCAAGTGTAGAGAGATTGGAAAGGTACTTTTGACTAGTAACCAAGGAGACTTGACCAAGGCCCTTTGTAATGATCCTTAGCTCTTTTTCAGTTACTTTATGGTCAAGTGTAGTCAGACTGGGATGGTAATTTTGACTAACCAAGGAGACTTATTCCTTAAGGTCAAAATTCCATGCAGCATCTGTGTGAAGAGCCTTAGCAGACTCTTCATAAAGATCCCAAGCCCCTTTTCAATTACTTCTTGGCCAAGTGTAGTAAGATTGGGAAGAATTTTTACTAGTAACCAAGGAGACTCATTGCTTAACTCAGGCAAAAATTCCATGCAAAAAAAAGCATGATCCCTAACCCCTTTTCAGGTAATGCCAAGTGTAGTCAGACTGATTTTTTATATGCTTATTTTGGCTAGTAACCAAGGAGACTCATTCCCTAACTAAGACTCAAATTTTATGCAGCAACTATTCAAAGATCCCTAACTACTTTTCAGTTAAATTGGTGGCCAAATGTAGTCAGATTGGGAGAGTAATTTTGGCTAGTAACCAAGGAGACTCATTCCTTGACTCATGACCAAGGCTCTTCATAATTTTCAGTTTATGGCAAAGCAGTCAGATTGGAATGGTAATTTTGACCAGTGACCAAGGAGACTCATTCTGTACTCCTGACCAAGACTTTGTAAAGATCGCTAGCCCCTTTTCAGTTAATTGATGGCCAAGTGTAGTCAGATTGGGAGGGAAGTTTTGACTTATAACCAAGGAGACTGTCAAAGTAGCTTTGTCCAGGTGTTCATTCCCTTGTAAATTATCTCATAGCTCATTGGCAGAAAAAGCAATGGTATGGTAGTACAGTACATTCATCTCATAGCACTCTTTTGTGACTAGCTTCATATTCTGGTGTTAATCTGATACTGTATTACAATTTAGCATTCAAGATGGAGAGATAGCAACTTTTGGCCAAGTGAGAATAAAAGCAGAATAGTAACCAAGGAGACTCAAAGCACTTGTTAATGACTAGCCTCAAATTTTAGTACTGGGAAATTGGAATAGTAACCAAGGAGACTCATTCCTGACTCATAACTACAGCTCGTCAAATGCAACCACATCTTCGTATTTTTTGCAGGAGTGACCGATTCAGAGAAGCTGGCTATAGAACTAAAAATGACAACTTTCCACTTTTAATACTTGACTGTAAGAAAAATTTATTAGAATATGATGCTGTGGCCTCCTTTTTTGGTTTGAAATACACAGCATCTTGAATTTTGAACTGTAACTGTAAATGAAGACTTAGAATGTTGCTACTCATGAAGTGCTGTGGAAAGGATATATACCTATAACATTACCTTGTTTTGCCACTGAACTATGTGAAATGGAGTGTATAAGGCAAAATATAGGCCAGGTAGAAGTAGTAATGTTATCTACTACATAAATAAATGTAAATATGTACTATACAGTATTCCTACAATCATTGCAGTGATGTTCCTATGGCAGCCTTGGGTTCATGTGGGTGTGAATGAAGTATCGAGAGAGGGCAGCCTGATTTCATTTCAAGAGGAGCGATGGGAGACTGCCTGGGGAACTGGAAGTAGCAGAGGGGCCATGACTACTTGGAGTGGTATAAGTCTGTTCATGCAAGTATAGTACTGTATGTATGCTGTCTCTTGTCTCTCTTTTGTCTCTCTTGTCTGTCTCTACTGTCTCTTGTCTGTCTCAATTGTCTGCTCTTGTCTGTCTCTACAGTCTACTCTTTTGTCTGTCTCTGGTGTCTGCTGTCTCTTGTCTGTCTCTAATGTCTACTCTCTTGTCTGTCTCTACCATCTACTGTCTCTTCTGTCTGTCTGCTGTCTCTTGTCTGTCTCTACTGTCTACTCTTTTGTCTGTCTCTGTCTACTGTCTGTCTTTACTGTCCACTGTCTCTTCTGTCTGTCGACTGTCTCTTGTCTGTTTCTACTGTCTGCTGTCTCTTGTCAGTCTCTACTGTCTGCTGTCTCTTGTCTGTCTCTACTCTCTGCTGTCTCTTGTCTGTCTCTACTCTCTGCTGGTCTCTTGTCTGTCTCTTCTGTCTCACTTGTCTATCTCTACCTTTTCTCTCTCCTTTCTATGTCTCCTGTCACTCCTGTCTGTCTCCTGTCACTCCTATGTCTCCTGTCACTCCTGTCTGTTAGTGTAGGCAGGTAATTATGGAGGGTTGAACTAAGCAAGGACACTCATTTCTACATTATAACCAAGGATGAAGTGGAGGGATGGAGTGGGGAGATGGAAAGGGGTGTATGTTGGAGGGATGGAGTGGGGAGATGGAAAGGGGTGTACGTTGGAGGGATGGAGAGGAGGTACAAGTAGATATGGGAGACGAGAATGAGTCCGAGGGAGGAGTGTGTGTTGATATGGTAGAGGGGGGTGCGAGTTGGAGGGATGGAGATATGAGAAAAGGGGTGTGAGTTGGAGGGAGGGCAACTAAATGGCAGAGGACAGGGCAGCTTGAAGGAAATTTGTGGCCACACCTTACAGGATTACGGTGTCTGGCAATAGACAGATATATTAATGAATTTCAAGCAAGCACAGAGTATTAATGTAGGAGTGGTAGTTAAGTCCAGTGAAAACATAGTAACCAAGGAGACTCATTCCTACCTCCAATACTAAAGCTAATGAAACTGTAGTGAGTTAAGTACTAACATTGTGAGAATGGGCCAGTTCCATCAGGTGAAGGACAGACTACAGTATAGCTAAGTGGTAAGATTATTATTGTTTTCATGATTAAGAAATCTAAGTGAGACAGAGACACCAATTTTATACATAAATTAGTATATATTTTTGTCCTTTTGTAGTTTGACATAGTTTAATGCCAGAGTGACATTACCTTGCCTGTACATCTGCCATAGGACTTCTCTAAATAGCATAATCAACAAGTCATTCAGATACTGATATTAGGGCAGTTAACAGATTATACAGTACACTATGCAAGAAAGATTAGGGAATAGTTAATACTTTATGACCTAAGTTTTTTCCTGTTTTGGTGAAGGCAGTGGTAAAGTATATATCTACATAGGTGCAGTCATAGAAATTTAATGTCCATTGCACTGAGCAAGTGGAGAGAATGGAGGATGACAAGTGGGTCATTGAGAGAGAGGTGTGAATGTTAAGGGTAGAATTGAGAGGAAGGGGTAGATTGAGATGGTTTGACAGTAAGGATCAGACTGGAATGTGTTGATGTTGTGATGAGGAGGGGTAGATTGAGATGGTTTGGGATGGAGTATGAGACTGGAGTGCATTGGTGCTGTGATGAGGAGGGACAGATTGAGATGGTTTGGGATGGAGGATGAGATTGGCATGTATTGGTGTTGTGATGAAGAGGGGTAGATTGAGATGGTTTGGGTATGTGGAGAGGATGGGGGATAACAATTAGGTGTGGAGGGTGAGAGGTGAGAACGTTAAGGGTAAAGTTGAAAGGCCGACTCAAAAACCTGGGATGAAGTCAGTGACCTCAGGGATAAAGTGCTGAATAGAGAAGCTGCTAGAGATCAAGCAGCATGGAGAACTGCCATTAGGTGATCAAGGCTGATGTATGGAAGCATCTTGGAGTTTTTATAAATGAGTGGATGAAGGAAATAAGTTCCCTTTTTCTGCTCCATTAGGTGGGTAAAGAGGTTGAGTTATAAATTTAAGTGCTTCCTCTATTATTTCCTTCCTTGTCCTTGCTTTCTGCATCTTTCCTCACCCCATCATTAAGTGGAAAAGATCGGAATGAAGGAAAATGAAGATTGTTCCTAGATAGTTCATTGTTTGCATTAGCCTTACTTGAATAGGGAAGTAGCATTATACTGTATAGGAATAAATGCATTGGTTACTAGGCAGATATGGGTGTGAATATTCATTGAGAAAATCATATGTGCCAGAGCCCTTAACTCAGTTATGGGTTTGTGCTTATCTGTGTGTGAATCTGAGAGACTTCATGCCGAAATTACCCTTCTGCTGTCTACCATCCTCTTTTTGAGAGATAGGTTCATAGCTGTACAGCAAGAATATTAACTGATAGACTTCTTGAAATGTATTGGTTTGATACAGCATTCAGTATGTCCTTTAGAATAAGATTTAACAAATGTTGAAGGTTGAGGTAACACTGTCATTGTAGTTCAGAGGTTGAGTTGTAAAGCGTATTTGTACATTAGGGCAGTTGGATGAGGACAGCTTGATAGCAGAGGAGACCACCCCTGCTGTGATAGTGTTTGGTGGTAGACATCCACCACCACCACCACCACCACCACCTGTGATGTAGGGGAGCAACTTGGCTGGAAATTAGAAAGGTGAGTACTTTTAAAAATGTTATGCTTACTGACTTAGGTGCCAGTCTGTTGAAATAACCATTGATGGGCCTAGTGGAGTGTTTTATACATCAACTGGTATAGTTTTCTTTTAATCTTGCTGTGGTGCTAGCTTGTGCTAATTGCCAGTTGGTTGCAAATTTTGCCTCAGTAGGTGTCAGTCAAAATCCCAAAATTCAGGACAACCTGTACTTAAATAGCTGAGGCAGCTAAAGTTGCAAGAATCTTGCAGAATGTTGTTAAAAATCCAGTTTTGGTGACTGGAATTACCTGCAGTAGGTGTGTACCAGTTAAATTGGCAGTGTTAGCAACCATATCCCAGGCATTGATCACCCCTTATGCCTTAGGCTTCATTCTCAACTTTTCCATATAGTTTTAATAGCCTTTGGAGACTTGGAAGAGAAGACAGATAGCCATTATTACCCCATCACTAAAGAAAATATCCCCAGAGCTGGATAAAACCATTGGGTGTGGGCAGGAGTGAATTAACACAACAGGAAGCTCCCTAACATCTCTTCTGTAATGATGTATTTTAGGGGTTACACCTAAATGAGTTGGAGACCGTGCATTCAAAAGGAAGCTCCCTAACACCTCTTCCTTAGCTATTTACTTTGGGAAATCAGTGTTGTGATAGTAAAGCCTTGTCTTATATGCAGACTTTTGCATTTCAAAGTTCCATTGGTACTTGTTCTTCTCTCAAATGCCTTGATTTTATTTTTGATGAATGATGGTTGGGTGTGGAAGGTGATAAGTGGCAAGGTTGGGGTAGGGTTGAGAGGCAGACTGAAAAAGACGCGGGAAGAGGCCATAGGGTGTGACCTCAGGGATGATGGACTGAATGGGGAGGCTGCCAGAGACTGAGCAGTGTGGAGTGCTGCTATTAGGTTACGAAGGCCGACACATTCACGTTGGAGCCTTTATGAATGATACGATAGCAATATATTCAGAGCCTATGTAAATGATACAATAGCAGCATTTCCAGAGTATGTTAATCCTGTACTTTTTGAAGTGGTAGATATAGCCTTATTAACCCCATCAGATCTGTAAGTCCTCCCTAAGTTGTAAAATACCTGGTGGTGGCAAGAATAAAAAATCAATAAGGAAGAGGTGCTAGGGGAGCTGCCTTAAGAGTACCAGCCCCAGAGCCCAAGATTTTCCCGGAGTTATGACATTGCCTGTTAGTAGGAATTTACTAAAACCAAAAATAAATAACTAAGTAAGAGGTGCTAGGGAAGTTAAGGAATTAATATACCTCAGTTTGAATTTAACCCTGTGACTGGTTCTCCTTCTGCCTGTGACTGGTTCTCCTTCTGCCTGTGACTGGTTCTCCTTCTGCCTGTGACTGGTTCTCCTTCTGCCTGTGACTGGTTCTCCATCTGCCTGTGTCTGGTTCTCCTTCTTCCTTTGACTGGTTCTCCTTCTTCTTGTGACTGGTTCTCCTTCTTCTTGTGACTGGTTCTCCTTCTGCCTGTGACTGGTTCTCCCTTTGCCTGTGACAATTGTTCTGCCTGTGACTGTTTCTTCTTCTGCCTATGATCTTATCCTTCTACCCATGACTGTTTCCATTTACCAATGACTGTAAATAATGGTTTTCTTCTGCCTTTGACTGTGAACAACTGTCTCTGCCCATGACTTCCCCTGGGGAGGGGTGGGAATGAATACTTCCCCAGTATCCCTGGATGTAGTAAGAGGCAGCTAAGAGGGACCTTTTTGTCTCTAATCTCACTCTCCTTACTGTCCTCTTCTCTACTGTTCCACCTCTTTGTGATATTTCCTTATTTCTTGTGGCCTTTACTTTCCCACTCCTGTCAGGCTAGACACTGGTATCATGACATGGATAGTTTAAGGACCTGCCATTAACACTGCCCCATTCTCCCCTCTTCCCTGTGCTTTAACACCAAACCATTTCATCACCAAGCATCTTCATGACCAAAGCTGCTTCATGCCAGTCTTGGTGCCATGTAGCCAGTGTGACTTGGTGTTGGTTCACTAGTCCTTCCTTCCTACTGCCAGGGACATGCTCTTAAGTGCAGTGGCCAGGCAGCTTTCACTGAATGGTTCTTGACTTTGTTTACTTCTTGTTTGCGAAGTTTTTTAACTGTTCTAGCTTTTTCATGTAATGCAAACTTTGAAATAGTTTCCAGAATTGCTTCAGTAGATATAGAAAGATAGATATAAATGGATAAATGAAGCACATAGGGAGAATGGTGAATTATCTTTAGGTGTATTAGCAGTGGTTACAGTTTTTGCCGTCTTTAAAAATCTGGCAGTCGTCGTCATCGTCGTTTAGTGGGTTAAGGTGCTGTTGGCTGATGGTTTGAATTTAAGTAGTTGTTTGCTACTGTATTTACTGTAGGTGCCTGGTGATCTAGTGGATTAAGGTGATCCAGGTAGATGTGCTTTGGAATGATAAGTCTTTTCACCTGTGGCAAAGCCAGCAGGTCTAGAAGTGGTACTTTTTTTTTTCTCTCTCTCTGCAAGGAAAATTTAAATATCTGCTCTTGGAGAGGTCTAAGTGACTTTCTTTCGAAATACAAAGCTGCTCAGCCTGAAATTTTGTTGATTTATCATGTCAGCCTTTGCCTAAGCTGACTATTACGTGCTTTTTAATTTGACTAAGGAGGCATTGTAGCAACTTGCAAAATACAAAGTTGCTCAGCTTGAAATTTTGAGTAGATTTGTTAGCTGTTGCATCAGCTGATTATTAGGTAGTTATCAATTTTGGCTGTAAGGAGGCATTTTGATAAAAGTTTCACATTCTGAGTTTCAGTGAGAAAATTGGCTGCAATCTGTGCAGATAGTCTCTTCTTGTTTAGGTACAGAATTTAAACTTGTGATCTTGTGTTTAGATAATCCAGTTGGCTGGTGTTTGAATGTTAGGTGTATTAGTGTATTTAGATTAGGTAAGTGTAGATTGTTTGTGGGTTTGGGTGCCAGGTGCCTCAGCAACTACAGCTTAGTATTTTAGTTTTGGGAGTGGGTCAGTTCCATCAGATGAAAACAAAGTCACTAATGTGTTCTTGTATTTGCAGGAAACAGATGACATCTAACAAGATTTGTGAATACAGCACAGTATATCAAGACAGCAAGATCAAGCCATGTGTGTAAATGCATTTTTCCAAGAAGATTGGTAATGTTTTATCTCTCTTATTTTGCTTTAACTTGGCCTAAAAATACCTTGCTAGTCATGAAGTGTTGTGGAAAGGGTTTAACAGCCTAAAAATAACCATCTTTGAATCATAAGTGTTTAGCTATATTGTATTAGATCAAAATTAGTGATGTTAGTCATGAAGTGCAGTGGAAAGGTTGTAGAGCCAATGCTGTTTTTGTTTTTACTACTGAACTAAGTGAAGTAAGCTGTCTAACTATAAATCTTGGCCAAGTTAAAGTAAAAGAACTGTAGTTGTGTTATACAGAAAGTCCTCATTTATGCTAGGCATGAAGAACTGAAGTGCTGTTTCATTCATTTACATTTTTCAATCCAAGTAATTAACCCATTTGTTCCCAGGCTTATTTATAGGGTAGTCCTGAAGTGGTGTATTTTGTGCCCAGGCTTATCTGAACATGAACATGTTGGTCTGCTGGCTGAATTTGCCCTTATCCTGTACTCCACCTTTTTTCTTTATGGGACGATAGGGAGGTATTAGACTAGTACCCAAGGAGACTCATGTACGCCACCATCCTTGGAGGATAAGGGAGGGAAATGAGGGATGCTTTGTTCAATGGGACTGTGAATTGAAGGACCAGTTGTTGATCAACCCTTGTCTGTCTGGCCAAGCATTCCCATCAACCACGGTTAAGCAACAACCCCTTGCAGGACCACCCCACAGTGAACCAGTGTTCCCTTATTGTTAATTGTCCTGTAGCAGTGAGGTGTAGGGCATAGTGTGGAGGTTTGGTTCCTGGATGGATGCTGCATTTGCATCTCCACCCAGTTAACAGGGGCACCACAGTAGGCTCCACATAACCCTGTATCAGGTTATGTGGTTACCACCCAGCATTGTAAATGTTTTTTGGGGGTTCCAGGAAATCATTTGGCTTGTCACATGGTGTTGAATCACCCAAAGTGAAGAGAAGAGAAAAAAGTGACAGGAAGGAAAGGGAGAGGTAGGGAGAGAGGACAAACAGAACAATGAATTGAAGTAGGCAGTACCACAGTGCAACCTCGATAATTTGAACATCCAAAGTTTGCAAACCTCTAAAGTAGAAATAACATAAATTATGAAGTCTATAATTTTCATTTCCCAACATCAGCTCACCAAAAACCCGGAAACATTAGCATCTAAATTGCTAGCTACACTTATACTAATGACCTGATTACCTTAGCATAAAGCATCTGGTTGTTCATTAAAAATTTCTTCTCCTCCTTGTAATTAAGAGCTGTGTTCTTTGATTCAGTTTTACCATATTCAGATTTCACTGTAACTGTGGCTTCAAAAAGGAGCCCTGGCTTTACTGATTTGTGCAGTGCTGTGAAAAAAAGTATTCAACATAACAATGCAGCAGAACAGTGCCGTTTCTAGCCTTTTGGGGGCCCTATGCAAAATGCTGTTTGGGGGCCCCTATTTTGGGAAACTATGGTGGGGGGATTCCAAACCCCCTAAGGTGGTCCAGGGGCATGCCTTTAACATTTAAATGCATCAGTCTGGTGCACATTAAGAGGAAAAGAGCCAGCAGTGTCAGCTCAGGGGCCCCCTGGTGGCTTCAGGGGCCCAATGCAACCACGTAATTTGTATATAGTAAAAAAACGGCATTGCAGCAGAAGTACATAGTGTGTGTGTGTGTATACTGTATATTGTGTTGGAAACGACCATGTATGAAAAAAAAATGAAAGTACAGTACTCAGTTCTGTACCGACTGAAACTAGAGTGAATAACTCATTGCTGGTGTTCTCAAAAATAGTGGTGATGTTAAACCTGACAATACGACATTACAAAGCAGTGTGATAAGGTTTTTAAAAGTTGCTGAGTGAAATTATGGGAAATATTCCTTCATCACACAACACCCCGGAACACAACTTGTCAGACGTCAAGTAATTTACTCACTTTTGACATAGGCATGATTGTTGGTAGGCCTCAGTCTCTTAATATATTTCTTTTAGATGTTTTGCATCACTCTTAAACCACTGTGCAATCTGTTTGAGTAGATATAAACCTCCATCTTCTAGCACAGTGTGCACATACATTGCATTACTATTTGAAGTTTCAGTGTTTCTGCAAGATTACAATAATGCAGACTTGCAATAAGTGTACATAATCATAAAATAAATAATAAAATTAAGCATTCTATGAGCAATGCACATGACAAGTGTAGCATCACACCACATTGGTCAGGGTGAGTGTAATAGAAACAATTGGCTGATCACCCGCTACGCAGTGCAAGATGATATCTGCCTATAGCCAGACATCATCATCTCGTAAGGGATAACCATTTGACTTTGAGTTTTTTCGTTTTATGAGGAGGGGTACTAACTCTCTGCCAACCCACTTGGTGACATGTAGGAAACATGTATTGGTTGGTTATGTGGTTACCACTCAGTGTTGTAAATGGTTTCCTGGCTTACAGGAAACCAGTAGGCTTGTCACTCAGTGTAAACCCACCTGAAAAGGAGAGAAGAGTAAAAGTGACAAGAAATAGAGAGGAGGACAGACACAGAAAAAGAATGATAAAGATGAAGGAAGAAGAGACATTACTACAAGTGAGTTGCTGCAAGATGTAAATATTCATGTACAATACTATAGTTTTACAAAAACAAATGCATGCAAGTTGGTGGATGTTAATTATGAATACAACTATAATGGATTTTAGAACAGGGGGACATACACAAGGTGAGGAAGGAGAAATGTGTAAGAAAGATACTTCATGGCTTGTAGCTATGATTGTACTGGTGATTATTACCTTGAGTTAAGAAATGAGATAACTGGCAGTGTTAACATTGGAAAATAGGATGCCTGAAGCCAGCTAGTTAGCCCAGACTACAATGCATGTGTCAAAAGCATGTCTAAACGATGTGAATTAAGACAGTCACAGAAATGCTTTATTAAAATTTCAAATTTTTCAAAAGTTCAAATAGGACACAAGCACTTCAAATTTTAGAGGTTGCACTGTGTATCAAGTGAGTAGATGATCACATCACCTACCACCTGAGGGACTAGTAACCAAGGAGACTCATGAAACCAAGTCTCCTGTACCTGTAAAGTCTATTGCAATACCACATTGCTATGGCTGGTAACCCTAACCAAAGAGACTGTTCCACCTCATGAAGGCAACCTCCTCCATTGTCTGTCAGATTTAATTGTTACGACGTGTTGTCAAACTTGACAGATCCCTATTCCCTTTTGTCTCAGTTGATGGCAGTGTGCAGTCAGACTGGAGGGTTGATATGACTAGTAACCAAGGGTAATGGTATCTAGGGCTGGTGGCAGTACTGTCAAAGCAGAGGGAGTGTGGCCATATGTGGTTTACTGACAAGGGTGTGGGAAGTAACTGCATCTTGTTCAGAGTTTGGTAAGAAGGTGCATGAATTGTAGTGGTGGTAGAGGTGGACTGAAAAATGCTGATATGGTGTGTGTAGTGTGTGGGGGAGAGAATATGGAGATTCAGGCATGAAAAGATTGATCTTGTTGGTGAGTTGAGTGTGTGGAGGATTTTTTTTTATTTTGGGGACATGTTATGTGCTGGAGGCAGGGCTGGTGGTAGCTCTGTGGCTAGGGTAAGGAGTGGTTGGAGGAAGTTCGTGAGCTGTTGCCTCCTGACATTGAGAGGGCTCTCCCTCAGTGCTAAGGGATCTTTGTATGTGGCATGTGTTAGGAGTGTAATGCTGTATGATAGTGAGATGTGGGTAGTGAAGGATGAGGATGTTCATTGGCCCAAACATATGGAAATGACAACGATTAGATTTGTATGTAGTGCATCCTCGAATGGCAGGCCTTGGGAGGGGTGTTAGGACTGGAATTGAAGAGTTGAGAAGGATAGGACTTGAATGTATTGATGTAGTGATGATTAGGGGTAGATTGAGATGGTCTGAACATGTGGAGAGGATGGAGGGTGAGAGCTGTGATTGTTTTGGGTAGTGTGAGAGGCAGACTAAAAAAAAGTCTTGGGATGACATTAAAGAGTGAGACCTCAGGGATAAGGTACTGGACAGGGAAACTGCCAGAAAAGCAGCATGGACATTCGCCATTAGGGGACCAAGGCCGACTCATGCAAGCATGTTGAAGCCTTTGTAAGTGATAGGAAAGTAAACAAAGTAACCAAGAAGATTGTCATACCTCATAGCTAAGGATCATCAAACAATGCAATCCTGCTCCCTCCCCCCTCTTTTTTTTTTTTTTTTTTTGCCCAGTTCTGTCAGTTGAAAAGTGTTCATATAAAGGTTAGTCAGGGTACAAAATTTTCCCTTACCATTTGTATGAAGGGAACACTTAGTTTAGGCCATAGCCTACCTGCAGCTGAATGAGGACATCTGTATATGCACTGTGTGTATTTGTGGATGTGGGAGCATCTCTTGGCCAGTCAGTCAGACCATTTGATTTTTCACCTGTTCTTCACTCATGCATATTTTAATATATTGCAGCCCTCATGATCCCACATCCATTACTTATACTGTATATGTGCTGGCCATAAAATATTGTTTCTTTATTCCAATAAATGATTTTTTAATATAAATATTTCTTTAATATAAATGTTTTAATATTCTGTCTAGTGCAGTACACAATTTTTTGCCTTTAAGACTTTTGTAATAGGAAAAACAAGCTTGATTTTGACAAGGCAGTAGTAGAATTTCCAGTATTTTGGAGGTAGTAAAATTGATCGTTCTTTTTATAATCTTTCGTAAGTTTTGCCAATGAGTGAAGTATTGGTGCAACTTTTAAGAAAGGGTGTAAACTGTAGGAGACTTCTTAAGAGGAAAAGGTAACCCCCCCCCTTTTTTTTTTCTTAAGGGAACAAAGTCTTAAGGCGAGAAATGTTACTTCACACCTTGTAAAATATATAAGTTGTGGCCTTATTATCACTGGAGTGAAGTTTTTTTTTTTTTTAAGGAAGACCTGTTTTGGGTAGGTATGTTATGCCTGCATTCTGCATCTTGGCATAGTCAGAAATGGGTCATTCTGTTGTCTTTTGCTCCAAATATCAGAAATGGGAGACCAAGGATATGGAGATACTGGAGTGATGATGATGATGAGAAAGAATTAACTAGGAGTGTGTGTGTGTGTGAGGTGCAGGGGGTGACTGAGGATGAGATGGAGGGTTGTAGTAGAGGTATAGAAGAGAGGATGGTATAAGTTGGGGGGATGGAGAGAGAGAGACTAACTAGGAGTGTGTGAGTGAAGTGGTGAAGGAAGAGGCAGAGGGAGACTGAGCCATGGAGTGGAGAGATGTATATGAGATGTATATGAGGGGGGGGGGGGTGTAATTTGGGAGAATGGAGAGTAGGAGACTAAGAGTTTGTGACTGAGGTGGAGGGATGTAGTGGGGAGGTATATGAGAAAGAGGTGTTAGTTGGAGGCAGGGCAGTGAAATTGCAAGAAACAGGGAGGCAATTTGTACCCCTACAGGATTAGTGAATCTGGCTATAGGTAGAGATAGGTACAGTAGCTTGTCCACACCTTCAGTTTCCAGTGATAGTAATATGGCCTTGAGTTACATATTTTTAAAGATTTGTTTGCTAAGATTATACTTGGAAAACTGAACTTGGCCTTATATTTTGACCATTCCAGCCTGAATTATGAGTTGTAATGGTCTTAAAACATGATGCTGTTCAAAAACAGTGTGAAAAGGATTTTGAGCTATAACACTGTCTTTCTATGCTGCAAGTTATGTGACAGCTGGAAAAGAATGAAAAATTGGGCCAAGTTTCAGTGAAGAGTATAAAATTATTAGGTTCAGTGTAATGTGAGTGCATCACAACCAGTTCATGTGAGTATCTTTGAACCCCTTCAGTACTGTGATGTCTTTTCTTAGTTTATTGTTGCTAGGCTACATTCCACATGATTTTAGTTAGGATTATTCTTGCTGCTGCCACAGTTTTATTCAGCTTATTACTCTCACACCATCCCTGCCCTCCTTTCCTGACTCTGGCCTACCCTGCATCCTTGCTATACCCAGCTGTGACCCCGTATCTGCTCCACCCTTCCAGTCTGAAGTCACCCCTTTGCTATACCTAGACATGCCCTCCCAGACCTACCCCTCCAGTATGTCAGCCCCTTGCCATATCCACCATGTCACCTTAAGCTAAGTAAAATCGTGTGGTGTCAGCAAGCATAATATGTCCTGAAGAGGTTAATTGTCCCTACTCAGTCCTTGACTTTTGAATTGTGTGATTTTTGTGTGAAAAAATAATATATATTGAGCTTTAACATGTATTAATGCAAACACAAGGTGCACAATGTGTTTAGCAGTCAATGCATGTTAATAAAGCCCTTCTCATCCTTTGTTGGTTGCCATGTTTCTTTGTATAGCTCTGCCCGGCTTATAGCAGGGTAGAGTAATACGAGACATGGCATATAGAAAGTGATGAGCAGGGCACGCTCTTGGAAGCATCTTGGGGGCCAGCGCCGAACCTATCTCGATAAATGGGCCACGAAAATACGGACTGGCAACCCTCACACCTTGGGTTACCAGTCCTTATTTCTTTGGCCCATTTATCGAGATAGTTTATTTTTTGAACTCCACCACTCTTATGTATACATAATGGAAATAAAACCAATGTATTGTTACAATGTCTTTATTATATACCTTTTCTTTACATTTTTTTTTTACATATATATATTAAAATGTGTACTTTGAAAAAATATCAAAGAATAATAGCAAGACATATATGAATAGTACGAAGGAAACATCACTTCGTACTATTCATATATGTCATGGTATTATTCACTTTGATATTTTTTCAAAGTACACATTTTGTACACATATTATGGAGAGAGCACTTTGTACTATATATAGAGAAGCCAACTGATTATAAAAATTATGCACTGAAAATTTCTTTGACTTTGAAAAAAAATAGAGATAAACCATGACTTAGTAACATAGCAGCAACATGACTTTGTAACTTAGCTACACCATGACTTAGGGACTTAGTAACTTAGCAGCAACATGACTTAGGGACTTAGCAGCAACATGACTTAGTAACATAGCAGCAACATGACTTTGTAACTTAGCAGCAACATGACTTAGGGACTTAGTAACATAGCTGCAACATGACTGAGACTTATAAACAGCTGCTAAGCATGAACACATATATTCACAAGAGATACACTTCTGCATGTGGTTTGATTATTATAGAAGCTAAGAACTAATTAAAATACTGAAATATATAAAACTATATATAAAATTAAATTACATAAAGAGCAAAGGGAGGGAAGACGAGAGCATGGGCAGAGGAAGGACAACACAACAAAGGTGAGTGTGACAGAGGAAGGGCAGGACACGGCAGCACAAGAATAGCAAGACATGGCATGGGTGCAGGGGAGAACAGGGCAAGGTAAGAGTGAAAATTTTGGCCACAGCAAAGGTGCAGGGGGCGCTCACCATCCACTCACTCGATGTAGTGCTGCTCTCAGGTATCTGCCCTTTCCTCTCCTCCATCCTTCTTTCCTTCAATCCTCTTCTGTCTTTCTTTCCTTCATTATTTCCTTGTCCTTCTGCCTACAGGTGATTTTACACTCCCTCTTTTGTCTTTCTTGCCTTCATTCTTTCCTCATCCTTCTGCCTGTGGGTGACTCTACACTACAAGCCAAATGGTTTCTTGTACACCAGGAAACCATTTACTACACTGAGTGGTAACCATATAACCAAATTTTGGCGCCTGGTGGTTTAGTGGGTAATTACAGCGCTCCAATCGGATTGAGCCAGTGAGGGTTTATATCCAAGGGATGGTTGGGGTTTATTGCTCACGAAATGCCATTCAGGGATGAGTGAGGCTGGTCACTCTCATCTTAAATGTCAGGACCAACTTGCCTAACCCCGGGCTCCTACGCTCCTCTGTGGGGCAACATAGGATTGGATAATGAATGAATGAAAGGTGCAGGGCAGGTCACTGCCAGGACAGTAGGGCAGTGATGGGAGGACAGGACAGGACAGGGAGGGAAGAAAACAGCAGACCAGAGCAGGGCAAGTTCCAGGGCAGAGAAAGGTGCGCATGGCAGGAAGGGCAGAGAAAGCTGTGTATGACAGGAAGGGCAGGACAGGGTATAGTAGGGTGTAGGACAAAATGAGTGATGAAAGGACAGAAATGGGTTGGCAGGACAAGGTAGGGATGGCCACAGAAAAAAAAAACACAAATCATATTAACGACAAATGTTCATATATATGCAACGAAAATTCTTAACTCAATAATCACTGACCTAAATGAAGAGAATCAATTGGGGATGTTTAATGAAGGGAATCAACTCAGTATTATTGTTATTCTTGGATATAAATGAAGGGACACAACTCAAAACACTAATTAGTCGTTGACATAAATGAATGTTAGCTATGGATGCTTGTTAATTTTTGAATTCTGTGCTATTTAGAGCAATAAATTTTTCTTTTTAAAGCAGAGATGAAAAAAAATGAAGGCTGCAAGAAATAATACACAAAGGAAAGCAAAGTTCAAGATCCATTAATTCTGATATTCCTGCACATATTGTATTTAAAAGACTGGGGGACATAGGGGGAAATACAAATTGAGGAAGACAATTTCATAGCTGACATTGCATTTAAAAGACTGGAGGTCATAGGCAGGGGGATATACAGATTGAGGAAGACACTTTTCATAGCTGATCTGTTGCCAATTAAAATCTTCCAAATAAGGACTATAGTACACATTGTTTTCAGCAGACTTCTTCCTGTGGCAGACTGTGCAGTACATCACTATGACATGGCAATAATAATAATGCAAAAATAACAAGAAAATAACAAAAATAGGCATACAAATACAACAACCAACATCAATACTTCAGGAAGGATTGTACTGTACTGTATTTGCGAAATACCTAGTTTTACTCTTTTGTAAAAAAGCACTATGGCTTTTTGCGAAGTCCTTTTATGGGCTGATAATACCAGCTGTTGTGGTGGTCCCAGGCTCATTTTAACTACTAAGAATCAGAGTCAATGCTGGAGAAACTAAATACTGGAAGTTAATGAAAGAAAATAGGCAATATGAGCTTTTGGATGAAAATTAAGCTCCAAAATTATCCATACAACAAAGATTATCCTCTAATAATCTTTTTTAGACATGAGTGCGCTTTCAGCAGTCTACTTTGGAAAATGACATGCATATATCCTTAGCAAAATTTCTCAGCTCATTTAACCACATCTCATTCAAGAAGCTAGGTGATCAGCACACACAAATAAGCTATAAACAACTGACACTGTTTTACTTAGTCAGGAAACAAATACTGTATCAGCAAAAATGCTGAAATTGATGCTATTTTGGTTCAGAGAAGTGCTATGGTTACAGCACTACAACAGAGGAATGCAGGACCACAACAGCAGCACCCACAATTTATTAAACCATAATACAGGGCTGCCCATATATATCTGGTGTGCTCTCGGCTCAGTCTGCTGATATAGGGGTTGCATGTATTTTGACGACTTTATTCATTTATGCTCTGTTTAACTGGGGATTAAATTACCATCTTTCCTTTGTAAATGCTAGCTGAAACAAGGCTGTAATATGTTGCTAGTCATGAAGAAGTGCTATGGAAAGGATGTTTGGCCACAATGCTGTCTTATTCTGCCAGTGACGTATGGGAAATGAATCTGCATAAGGACAAAAATCTAATATATCCTTGTGTCATGTTTTGTGTCATACCTTGTGTGTCATGTCTCTGTCTGTCATGTCTGTGTGTGTCATGTCTGTGTGTGTCATGTCACCTTGTGTCATGTTTCTGCTTGTCATGTCTCTGTGGTAGTTCAATCTGTATATGGATGGATCTATAAGAGAGATAATGGTCAGGGATGTGAATATATTGGAGTGTCTAATGAGAGAGGGTAAAGTGTGGAAACTTCCTGAACTGTTGCTTGCTGATGATACTGTATTGTGAGGAATGTGAACTGCAAGGCTTGGTGAATGAGTTTGGGGATGTACATGGGAAACGGAATCTAAAGGAGAACGTATATATGAGTAAAGTTACGATCTTTGAGGGAAAAGAAGTCACAGCATACAGAGTGTGACTGCATGGTGAGGAAACAGATAATGAGTGTGCATCCAAGTACTTTAGTGTGATGAGTAAGGATGGATGGAAGTGCTTGGATGGATACAGCAGGGTAGAAAGGTTGCTGGATCATTGAAAGCTATAATAAGGAATGAGGAAGTGAGCATGGAATGAGGCTTGGATCCTGTTGGAAGGACACAAGTCAAGAGTAAGAGCAGTGGAAATCAAGTAAGGAATGTGGAGTTTTATGGACGGACAGACAGACACATGAGGAAGAAAAGAAGTATTGTGGTGCTATTAAGAGAAATACCTTGAGATAGTTTGGCCATGTAGAGAGGATGCAGAATGAGAGACTGACTAGAAAAGTGTATGTGCATGAGGTGGAGGGGAGACCATGGCTGCGATGGAAGAATGGAGTGGAGAGATATGAGGGAGGGGGATGTGAGTTGGAGAGCAGGCAGTCATATGGCAGATTACAGTGCAACATGGAATTTGTTTGTGGCCCCCCCTTATGGGATTGAGATATCTTGCAATAGATAGATAAAAGTCAGAGGAGGGTAAAAATTACTGCATACTAAAATCAGTGAACTTTAAGCAATTACTGAAGCAAATGCAAGAGGAAATACTTAATTACTCAATAAAAAAAATCCAAACAATGGATGCAAACAAGCAATCACTATAAAGTAAGAAAGGGTTATGGGAAACAGAAAATGATGTGCAGCACCACAAACCAACCCCAGTGGCAGCAGCAGCACTAACCACCTCAGGTGGCAGCAGCAGGAGCAGCAGTGACAGTAATGATCCTAGCAACGGCAGCACCACCACCAACCACAGCAGTAGTGGGAACAGCAGTGCAGGTAGCACAGGTGACCTCTGAAAATATGACAAGTTTTTAGGAGATATCTCATGTATGTTGATGATTTAACCCTTTCTCTGTGGTAGAGTTCAATACTGATCTTTATTAACCCCCACAGTATTAGTGCTGGAGTGGGACACATTCATGTGGTGGCACCAATAGGACTGGGGGGTGGAGCTGACTGCTTATATTAACATTTCTCATTCCCATCCATATCCCCCAAAAGGAGACTGGAGGAATACAAAAGGGTAGTTCTCTTTGGAGTCCACTGAGCCCCAGGTCCTTATGCTCCTTGTAGGATTGTAAAAGGTTGACTGATGTGCGGATGGGTGGGCAATCTCACAGTACACACAACTCACCATCATGTGCCATTTGCTTACCATTACAACATCAGTATGTGTTGGAATCTGGAGTGCTGATTTTAAGAAAGGGAAGGGGTCCTCACTGCCTATGTTAGAATGATAATGGCACACAGGAGGATCAGTCTTTTTGGTAACAAGCACTTGGTTCTGGTTTCTGACAATCATGTGATAACAATATGAAGCACATAAGAGTATGAGAAGGAAGGGTACTCTGTCATTCAGGGAGAACTGAGAAATATGAAAGGCAGAGCACAATCCTGGCAAGGATTGTCTGTGAACTTTCGGGCATAGCAATACCAACGTAACTCAAACTGTCATTTCCCTCTCACCGATCTGACATGTGCATGCGCTCACACAAAATATATAGCAAGGACTTTCTGACTATCCAGCCTCAATTCTTTACCTTAGTTCCTGTAGTCTGTACTTCCCTGGGTGGCACCATTTGATCAAAAAACTTCAGCCACCTCCTGGGAATTGGATGTATGCCAGGCCGTCATCCCAAATGAGGCATTTTGACTAACAGACCATCAGGCACCTGAAACAAAAAGTCATGTATGAAGACACCCTGATCCATTAGAGCAAGAAAACTCTGTGCAGTGAATATATGTATGTAAACCAGTATCATCAACATCAGCTAATTTGTGACCTATGAATACAGTAAGGTGGGGTTCAAAGAGCAAGAGAAACACATATACACACTGTGATAGGGTTCAGTGGGCAACAAGAACACACACATTCACAGTGGGGATGGGTTCAAGGGGCAAGAAACACATATACACACTGTGGTAGGGTTCAAAAAGAAACACACACACACTCACACACACACATACACACACACAATGAGGATGGGTACAAAGAGCAAGCAAAACACATACACACTGCAGTAGGGTTCAAGGAGCAACAAAAACACATACTGCACACACTGCAGTAGGAAATGGGTTTGTTAAATTGGGGATTAAGTGTCCTTTTCAGAGTTTTAATTGTATTTTCTGACTGTTACTTGTTAATATCGTTTCCCTGATGATTTTCCATACATGTAAAAAAATAAAAATCGATGATAATGGAGCATATATTTTCTAACGAACATTACATATGGTCAGGTTAGGCTATCTATCTATCTATCTATTGCCAGACACCATAATCCTGTAAGGGGTGGCCGTTTGACTTTTGAGTTATTTATTTTACGGGGAGGGGCACTAACCCTCCACCAACCCACTTGTTGACACGTAGGGAGCACGTATGGTTTGGTTATATGGTTACCACCAGGCGTTGTAAATGGTTTCTTGGCTTACAGGAAACCATTTGGCTTGTCACTCAATGTAATGCCACCTGTAAAGGAAAGAAAAGCAGTTAGAAGTGACAGGAAATATAGGAGAAATAGGAAGAAAGGAGGGCAGGCACAGTAAAAGAATGATAAAGGCTAAGGAAGAAGTAGGCAGCACTACATCAAGTGAGTGGATGATGGTCGCCACCACCTACCACTAGGTTAGGCTAACCTGCAGTAATTAAATGAGGTAAGGTTAGCTCAGGATATTCCGTGGTGTAAAAAAAGAAAAAAAAAAATCTGAAACAGCCACATATTGTGCTGAGGCCCTAAGAAACAAAAAATAAAGTTCAAAATCCTGTTAAAGTCTATTACATCCGTTCCATGTAGAACATAGGGCAGTGCTACATTCTTCCAGTAAGTCTTACCTATTAATAATCTATTACAGCTCTGCAATAATTGATGACATTTGATTGTCTAAGTTCCTTGCTTTGTTTATCATGTCTTTATGTAATTTAAAGCAATCTTTCTTATCTATTACTGTTACTCCTAAATATTGTAATTTATCTTTAACTGGTATTCCTGCTACTTCTACAGGTGTATTTTTCATGTTAAAAATTATTACACTGCTCTTATTGGTATTTATTTCTAATCCGTACTCTCTAACCACACTTTCCAAAAGTTGAATTCCCCTTTCTGCCACTTTTACTGACTGAGCTAAACACAGTCTGTCGTCAGCAAGGAAGAGTGTATTTGTATAAAAATTGTCATCTTTGAAGAAATATAAAGAAAATTAATTGGAGAAGAACAAGGAGGTTTTAGGAAGGGAAGAGGTTGTGTAGACCAGATATTCATTCTTAGAGCCTTAGTGGAAAAGTTTCTAGAGAAGGGCAAGAAGTTGTATGCAGCCTTTATGGATCTGGAGAAAGCATATGACAGGGTGGATAGACAAGGTTTGTGGAAGGTATTAAGAATATATGGAGTGGATGGGAAGTTGTTGAAGGCAGTGAAGAGTATGTATGAGGGTGCTAAGGCTGCAGTGCGTGTGGATGGCAAACTGAGTGAATCTTTCCATTTGAAGGTTGGATTGAAACAAGGATGTGTCATGTCTCCATGGTTGTTCAATCTGTATATGGATGGGATTATAAAAGAGATACAAGGTCGGGCAGTGGATGTTGGAGTGGCCCTAGTGAGAGAGGGCAGTGTTTGGAAACTCCCTGTACTGTTGTTTGCAGATGATACTGTGTTGTTGAGCGAAGATGAAGGGGAGCTGCAAGGCTTGGTAGATGAGTTTGGGAGAGTGTGTAAGAAACGGAATCTAAGGGTGAATGTAGGGAAGAGTAAAGTGATGGTCTTCGAGAGAAGTGAAGCCAGTGAATGTACAGTGAGATTGGATGGGAAGGATATGGAGAATGTGAGTGAATTTAAGTACTTTAGCAGTGTGATGAGTAAGGATGGAAGTCTGGAGGGTGAAGTGCTCGAAAGGGTGCAGCAGGGAAGGAAGGTTGCTGGTTCATTGAAAGCAGTGATAAGAAACAGGGAGGTGAGCATGGAAGTGAATAAGTTGTTACATGACAGTATTGTGATACCAACTCTGACATATGGAAGTGAAGCTTGGACCCTGTTGGAAGGACAGAAGTCAAGAGTGAGAGCAGTGGAAATGAGTTATTTGAGAGGAGCATGTGGAGTCACATGGAGAGACAGACTAGCAAATGAGGAGGTGAAGGAGCGTTCTGGTGTGGTTGAGGATGTGATGGGATGCATTAGAAGCACGTTAAGGTGGTTTGGTCATGTGGAGAGGATGGAGAGTGAAAGACTGACGAGGAGAGTGTCTGTGAGTGAGGTGGAGGGGGCGAGAGGGAGGGGGAGGCCAAGGATGAGATGGAGGGATGGAGTGGAGAGGTATATGAGAGAGGGGGTGTGTGAGTTGGGAGCGTGGTAGTGAAATGGCAGGGGACAGAGTGACATGGAGACGATATGTTTGTGGCCACCCCGTGCGGCTTTAAGGCGTCTGACAATAGATAGATAGATAGATCTTTGAATCCTAATTTGCTGTTATTTAACTTAGTAAGTATAGCATATGTAATTAGTTTAAACAGTGTGATAGAAAGGGTGCAACCCTGTCTTATTCCACTTGTTATTAATACCTCTTTCTCTGTTTCATCATTTAATTTAATACTTGTTTTATCATTACAGTATAGTTTAGCTATAATGTCAATCGTTTGAGGGTGTACATAAATTTCGTCAGCGTCTCAATTTATCTCTTAATAGAGTCATATGCCTTACTAAAGTCAATGGCTGTCACTATTAATGGTTGCTTATTCCTATAACTGCTTTGGATACAATATTTTAAAATCAAAAGATTATCCTCAATCCTACTTCCACTAGTAAATCCTGCTTGATAATCCATGCTGAACCCATTATTCTTAATATGTTCTTCAAGTTTGTCTTTCAAAATTGCCATAAACATCTTACAGGATATATTACTTAAGGTTAAGGGTCTCAATTTTTCAACGGTAGGTTTGTGTACTTTAGGTATCATTTTTGTATGACCCGCCTATCTTTAAATGCCAGAGGGAGGAGTGTTACCAATGCTATTAGACCGCCCTGTTCTCAAACTCCGCTAGAATACTGAATAGCAAAAATCTCTAGCATATAGCAAAAACATGATACAATCTACGGAATACCGATAAATATAAAGAAATTTCAGGAATACAGAAAGATATCTTGCACTAAACGTTAATATAATTGCTAAATGGAAGTAGAGCGAAAAACACTAAATTGGCGCTAAATACAGTACTCTCAAGAAAATAGTTATCAAAGGACCTGCAATTACGTTAAAGATTGCTAGAGCTTTATAGTAATATAGAAAAAGCTACGTTTCTTTCATCTAGACTCTAAAATTGGCCATAAATAGAATATCATATCGAGCAGAAAAATGGTTAACTTTGGTAATACACATCCCGGGCACCAAAACTCAAAATGGTCCTAGTAAATTCTGCATAAAGCGGATTCTTGACTTGATTATTGTTATTTCTGTTAGACCTAGTAACCAAGATATAATCTTATCTTGTACAATAAACTGTTTACTTATTTAGTGCATTATTTTGGCTCTTTACGTGACCCTTTTACTTTTTATTCATCCTTTTTCAAGTTTGAGTTGTCACTGGAACGGAAACGTCAAGGGTGGGACTTTGGTGCAGGTGAGTGGTTTTTATTTGTTTCTTGTTTTTCCGTTATGTCATTTCTTACGTGAAATAGGCATAATATGCCGTGTGATTAAAGACTCGAGATCAGTTGGAACACACAAAATAAGTTTTTAAAGGGTAATTTTAAGTGAAAACCAGTTAAATTCCTTTCGCTGGTAATGGCGTTGAAAATGGGACGGTATCGTCACTTGGTCGCCGTCTGATGTATATTTTATTATTGTATTATTTTTCATTCCTGCTACCCCCAGACAGCATTGTCCACCCTTGTGAGTGATATCAGGTTGTGAGGAAATTAAGGGCGGTTGTTTAACATAGGTATGGCTTTTTGAGATGTTAGAATTGTCTGGAGGTAGCGTGAAAAAAATGTATTTGGATTGAGGTGTTAGAGGTAAAGTAGACCTATAGATCAATATACTTCACATAAATTATTGGAAAAGCATAACACTGGATAGACATGAATTTATATGGTTTGGTATTTTTGGAAAATGACCATCAGATCGTTTGCAAGCCACTAGTTTAAGTTTTTGACCTGTCATCCACATTAATTAGGGTTTGGGGGGACGATTTTCAAAGTAAGAATCGATAAAAACATTATAATCATAGGAAAAACTTATTTTCATCTGAAATAAAGTCAGATATTACACGATTTAAAAAATATAAAACCTAACATATCTCATCCTAGTAGTTCAGTTCTTATATCTCATCCTAGTAGTTCAGTTACTCTTCTGGGAGCTGCTTAGCATGGGCCAACCGGCCTACTGCAGTTATCCTCTCTTCTTATGTTCTTTCTTATGTTTTAACATTATGCAAGTAAATGAATTACAAGCCATTTGTATACCTAACATTTTTTTCTTTTCAGGAGGCATGGGACAACCTTATTATGCAGTTTTCCTTACTTAAAAAAATATATATTTTCTTAATGTTTTCAGGGTACTGTGGTAGTGATATCAGTTTTCCGTCAATTTTGGAAAACTACTTTCCCCTATTTTGAAACAAAAATATTTTTTCTGGACAATTTTATTGTGTTTCGAATGAAATTGACCCACATTTTTGTCGGAAATCACTTTGGAAATAGGCCTACCCAAGCTTGTCTCCTAAACGAGTGATTTCCAACGAAAACGAAGGTCACATTCATTTGAAACGTACAATAATTGACCAGAAAAAATATTTTTGGTTTTGAAATTGAGGATATGGGTTGAACTGTACCCAAACTGAGGGGGCTTTGCCCCCCAGATCCCCCAATATTATTATTAATCAAACCTAACCAAACATTAACCAAACCCAACCTAACCTAACCTTACCCTAAGCACTTGACCGCGGGCCGTAACTTTCGTGACGCTCGGTGGCCATGGCTCGAGCTGTGGGCCGTCAGTTGAGTGCCTCTTTTTCTTTGTAAGTAGCCGGGTCTTTCAAGATATAAATATACAGTATATGAAAAATTTTAGGAGAAGCCTGAGTGGTATTTATATCATTCATCCTAGTTTTGGCCAATATTTTAAAAAAGTAAGTCAGAACGCGAATTACCTCCGGCGGGAAGTGCCAGGACCGGCTCCCACAACCCCGCGGTTTAGGGGTTAAATGTCATTGGAGGACGATGACATGGATAATCTGATACACTAAACCTACGTGCCCTCTGCTTCTTTGAATTTGTGTAACTCTTAAAATTCTTACAGTAACACCGATGAAGGTTATGTCTATAATATGTAGGTCACTTTCACACTTCGGGAAGGAAGGCAGAACACCGTGATTGCGTTGGAAATCCACACTTTCCTGATTATTCATAAAAAAACGAGCGATGGCCTCTTATTCAGTCACAGCACACCCACTACAACAGGACGCCATCATGGAACTGACTAAAGTAGTCGATGTTGGAAATTTGAAAATTTCCTAGTGCTATCAGTGATTTGATTGGCCCGCCTTTTGGCTGGTTTTAATTTCATTGGCTGTGATGTCCGAGCATGTGCTGTAGTGCCATGACGTCACGGCCGGCAGCTGCCATGACAGGGAGAAAGACCGACACGAAAGTGTGACTGTGGGGAGATCCAAGGTAATGTTACATAGGATTTTTACATTGAATACACATTTCCTAAAACAAATGCTTAGTGTAATAGATTCAGAATAACATAGTCTACAATGTGGCTATGTCAGATTTTCCAGACGGAGAAATGTAGTTTTCTGAAAGTTGACCCAATTTTGTTTTTCATCCTTTAATATTTTTTGGTATATGAGAGAGGGGTGTGTGAGCTGGGAGCATGGTAGTGAAATGGCAGGGGACAGAGTAACATGGAGGCGATTTGTTTGTGGCCACCCCGTTTGGGATTGAGGCATCTGGCAATAGATAGATAGATAGATAGAATTTTTTTTTTTCTTGGTTCTCTTCAAGGAGACTTGGGACAGTCATATTTTGTAGTTTTCTCCAGTTTATTCTCTACGGAATTAAAGTCCTTATCGTTTTGTTTTTTGTTCCATTATAGAAGGCCCCAACATGCATGCAGCCATTGGCCTTGGTCACCTACTGACAGCTCTCTGTGCTGCTCGATCTCTGGCAGCTTCCCTATTCAGCCCCGTATCCTGAGGTCACACTCAGTGACTTCGTCCTAGGTCTTTTATTTGGTCTGCCTCTCGCAGCCCCACCCCTAATGTGAACATTTCCCACTTTCTGTACACATTCATTATCCCTCATCCTCTCCATATCCCCAAACCATATCAATGTACCCATAAATCTACCTCCATCACAATACAAATACACTCCAGTCCCATCCAGCCTCTCAACTCTTCCATCGTGAACCAAGCCCCCCAGTCCTCGCACTCAGGGACGCACTAAACATTCACCTAACCACTATCATTTCTGTATGTTTGAGCCTGCAGATATCCTCTTCTTTTACTGCCCAGGTCTCACTGCCATACATCATCACGCTTCTAACATGTTGCACACAAACATCCTAGAGTACAGTGGGAGAGCCCTCTCAATATCAGGAGAGGCAACAGGTCCCTAAACTTCTTCCAACCACTCCTCACTGTAGCCACAGAGCTAGCTCCAGCACCACCTCCAGCACATAACATGGCCCCCCAAAAACAAAACTGTTCCTTACTCTTAAGAGACTCACCAACAAGTTCATTCTTTTTATGCCTGAGAATCTCTGCATGTTCTCCCTGACATACTACACACATGAAATCAACATTATCTTGCAGTCTACATTTGCTACCACTACATCTCTCATGCACCCACTTATCACAAATTCTGCACAAGATGGAATTACTTCCCACACCCTTGTGGCAAAGCCCACATGGCCACTCTCCCTCTTTTTTGATGTTTATTTATTTTTATAGTGTGTTTTCAAGTTTGGATGCTTATAATTTTTTATAAGTAGTGAGTAGCCTTTAACTATCGGTCTTTGTTTACAGTCGCAGCAGTGCCAAAGACAGACAGCCGCCATCCGAAAACACCATTTATTACGGTAATGATTTATCCTCATCGTTGTTGTTTTATCTAAACCTAACTCAAATTATCTTAACCATCTGACCTCATTTATTCTACCCTGTCCATATCTAACCTAATTTGTTCTAACCTAACCCAACCTTTAATAACAAACCTACTTTAACCTAACCTAACCTTTCATAACTAACTTAATTTATCCTAACCTAACAAACATTCATAACTAACCTAATTTATCCTAACCTGAGCATGTTTAATCTTCTTTATCCTAACATGGAAAACAATTTCGTTGGGAAACAAACATCACTCTGAGAGAGAGATGAGGATGTACAGTCTCAGTATATGGGTATCGCATAAATAGCACTCCACAAGAAACAAGGAGTGGTATCTTATGTGGTGCAAGGATGGATGAGTTGGCTAAACTGGGTGTGGTTGTGGCATTTGGAGTAGGAAATGAGTAAATGATGCAGGGCAAATACAGTGCTGATAACACTGACAGAAATGTCCCCGCAACACGCAAGAAATCTCCCAACACAGCAGACGTAGAGTGTTATTCTGTATACAGTAATCCCTGTAAGACCCGGACACCCCAAGACCCTGACATTTTGGGCTCGGGTCTTTGGAACATGAAAATGCCCCCCAAACACAGACTTGATGGCAGACTTGATGTTTTAGCGGCGAAGATTTTCCGAAGTCCGCTGGCCTCATGTGCCCCGTCCCTCCCTGCGCTCGTCCTTGTCCTTGAGGACAACCATCACCTCGTCCAGGAACTTCCGATGATACAGTCTCTTCGTTGCCACGATCACTCAGTGGTCTATTGGCTGGATAAGCGCAGTCGAATTAGGTGGCAAAAACATGCACCTAATACGGCCATTCTCAGCCACCACCTCCCTGTCGGAGGGATGCAAAGGTGCATTGTCCAGAAGAAGGAGAGCCTTTTCCTGGTTGCGTGGGATTCCCAGAGTCTTCATCTGATAATCGATGACCTCCTTGACAAAGTGCTGGTGAAACCAGTCTTTGAAGATCTTGACTGTGAACCAACCCTTCAGAGAATGGTACCAAACGACAGGAAGGACATCCATCACTCCATGAAGGCACTGAGGCTGCTTTGCACGTCCAACAATAACGGGATTGAGCCAGTGCATGCTGTTAGCATTGGCACAACACAAAGCAGAGATACGTTACTTGAAGAGCTTGTGGCCAGGTACACGCTTCTCTGTCTCCTCAGCTAGAGTGTTCATAGGCATCAAGTGATAGAATAGGCCAGTTTCATCAGCATTATAGACTTGACTGAGAGTGAGGCCATCCCTGTCGATCAAGCCCTTCACCTTCTGTCAAAACTTGTCTACTACCTCCTCGCTGGCGTCCAGAGCTTCGCCATGGGCCTTATAGTTGGTAAGTCCATGCTGTAACTTGAACGTAAAGAGCCAACTCTCGGATACCTTGAAGTCTGGGAAGTCATGGAGCCTTGCGAACTTCTCAGCAGCAGCTTTCAGCTCCGTACAGTGCACCATCACACCAGCAGCACGTTCTTGCTGATACCAAATCAGTGTAGAGTGGTCAACTTCTGCTAACCTGAGATGGTACATAATCTTCCGCTGCATGTTCCGTTTGGTCTTTGAAGTGAAGTCAGCCATGTACTAGGTGAGTTTGTCTCAGGAACTCTTCATACATCGCTTCTTCTCCAGTCAACATCACTCGTTTCCACGTCTTGGGCGGCGGGGCCATCATCACACACACGAGGAAGAGGCAGAAGAGGAGCAGCAGGGCCTGCAGCAGGTAGGGCACCACCAAATAAGCGAGCATGTGGGCAGCCAGGATGAGGAGCGCGCACTCACAACGATGACTAGGCAGGAAGTGGGGAGGAGGCAGGGGCGCTATAGCAGACGTCGGATGATTTATGTGCGTAAACACAGCTGTTCAGCGCCGCGTGCCAAATTCAAACTTACCGTTAAAAAAAAAAATGGGGGGGGGGGCATTTTTGGGTTCCGAAGACCCGAGCCCAAAATGTCCAAGTCTTGGGGTGTCCGGGTCTTGCAGGGATTACTGTATACAGAATAACACTCTGTGTCTGCTGGCTGTGTCGGGAGATTTCTTGTGTGTTGCGGGGACATTTCTGTCAGTGTTATCAGCACTGTATTTGCCCTGCATCATTTACTCATTTCCTACTCCAAATGCCACAACCACACCAAGTTTAGTCAACTCATCCATCCTTGCACCACATAAGATACCACTACTTGTTTCTTGTGGAGTGCTATTTATGCGATACCCATATACTGTACTGTACATCCCCATCTCTCACTATACTGTACATCCCCATCTCTCTCTCAGAGTGATGTTTGTTTCCCAGTGAATTTGTTTTCCATGTTAGGATAAAGTAGATTAAACATGCTCAAGTTAGGATAAATTAGGTTAGCTATGAATGGTTGTTAGGTTAGGATAAATTAGGTTAGTTATGAAGGTTAGGTTAGGTTAACGTAGGTTTGTTATTAAAGGTTAGGTTAGGTTAGAACAAATTAGGTTAGATATGGATAGGGTAGAATAAATGAGGTCAGATAGTTAAGATAATTTGAGTTAGGTTTAGATAAAACAACAACGATGAGGATAAATCATTACCGTAATAAATAGTGTTTTCGGATGGCGGCTGTCTGTCTTTGGCACTGCTGCGACTGTAAACAAAGACCGATAGTTAAAGGCTACTCACTACTTATAAAAAATTATAAGCATCCAAACTTGAAAATACACTATAAAAATAAATAAATAAACATCAAAGAGCGGGAGAGTGGCCATGTAGGCTTTGCCACAAGGGTGTGGGAAGTAATTCCATTTTGTGCAGTGTTTGTGATAAGTGGGTGCATGAGAGATGTAGTGGTAGTAAATGTAGACTGCGAGATAATGTTGATTTCATTTGTGAGGTACATCGGGGAGAACATGCGGAGATTCTCAGGCATGAAAAGACTGAACTTGCTGGTGAGTCTCTTGAGAGTAAGGATCAGTTTTGTTATTTGGGAGACATGTTATGTGCTGAAGGTGGAGCTGGAGCTAGCTCTGTGGCTAGGGTGAGGAGTGGTTGGAAGAAGTTTAGGGACCTGTTGCCTCTCCTGACATTGAGAGGGCAGAGTCTGTGTAGGTTTCTATTCAAGGGGTGGTTGGGGTTTATTGCTCATGTAATGCCACTCAAGGATGATTGAGGCTGGTCACTCTCATCTTCAATGTCAGGACCATCTTGCCTAGCCCTGGGTTCCTATTCTCCTCATGGAGTGACACAGGATTGGATTTATCACTCAGCCGTAATGATTATTATATAGCTGTTGTTATTTTGTTGTGATCCAACCTCGTTCAGATATGGATTAAATGGGCCACGGGCTGCAGTTTTCCTCCTGCAGCACACCATTCTCTGTTCGGGGAAGAGGGAGGAGTTGAAGGTTTATAAAGCAAGGTAGTAGAGCTGCCAGGTTATGTCATGGCCAACATGTGAGGGCATACTCTTCAGCACTCATTCCATAAGCTAAAGTGATTTATGACATACCTCCTTCATAGTAAAAGGGTTATCATATGTTCAGACCTGAGCACTAAGGCATATTATTGGATTTCAGGGAGTGTCGTCATGTTCCAAATGAAAATGAAAGAGGAACCCCAGCACTGCTGCTACTACAAATACCTACCACCAACACCCGTCACCACCACCCCCACAACCACTGCCACTTCCACCACCACAACCATCACAACCCCGCACCACCAGTGCTTCTGCTGCTGTTTGTGGGCTTCTGTGAGTAACAAGATATATTTTCATTAATTGTTGCATTAGTACAAAAATGGTTCTGCCAGTGCTCTCCATCCCATGCGGTATTAAGGCTTTTGGTTATTATGTATACTTATTTCACTTTAGCCTGACCTGTGATTACTATTTTGCCATTGGGAATGTTTAGGATTAAAGAATTTGGCTACAGACTGATATCAGTTGAGAAATAATGACATAGGATTATAGGTCTACAATTTGGGCCGCATTCAGTCAAAACTGTTGTTGAGGCCCTTGGATATGAACCCATTGGACTGCAGGTTGAAATATCCAGTCTTCTGTAGTCCAAAATCCTCCTCATGGGATTTATGAAAAAAGATAGCAGAAGGGCATTCCTATACTTTGCCCTTTTGTATTGGTGCCGTGACATGAAGGCACTCCTACTATTTGCTCTTTATCAACAAAATAAATGTTAGGCTTCTGAGTTTCATTTCCCCATTTTTTAAATACAGGTACAACACCAGTTTTCTGGCACCCTTCATTCCAGAGCCGTGTTGGATGAACTGTTTTTCCTGAGTAACCAAGGCTACTTATGTTACATATAATAATTCAACTGGGGCCATTAGAGATCATGTATAATAATTCAGCAATACACCTCTGATCCACTATCCTTTGGAGTAATCACACGCATGTTTTAATTTTTTTAATGGAGGAACTGAGCCTGGTTTGTTGTCAAGCTTCCTGACAAGTCCACTTCATCTGATGCTGTCGAAACTATTCCATACCACATTCAGTAATCTAACCATCTTTCATAGTTTACTGCATGTCCACTTGCTTTTTCAGATCACTGTCTTCCTAGAAATCATTACTTTTTCCCTTTACTTTTTGATGTCATAAGCAGTTGAGGAACCAGTACCATGTGTTGTTCGTGCAACTTCCACATGAGAATGCCATGGTCTGGTTTTTTCAACAGTTATATCTTATGCTCCTTTGTGGTAGCTGGGGGCGCTCACCATACACTCACTCGATGTAGTTCTGCTTTTTGGTGTCTCCCCTTTCCTCCTCCATCCTCCTTTCCTTCCATCCTCTTCTGTCTTTCTTTCCTTCATTCTTTCCTCATCCCTCTGCCTGCAGATTACTTTACACTCCCTCTTCAGTCTTTCTTTCCTTCGTTCTTCACTCTTCCTTCTGCCTGTAGGTGACTCTACACTGAGTGATAAGCCAAATGGTTTCCTGTACACCAGGAAACCATTTACTCTGCTGGGTGGTAACCATATAACCAGATTTTGGCACCTAGTGGTTTAGTGGGTAATAAAGGCGCTCCAATCGGATTGAGCTGGTGAAGGTTTATATCCAAGGCAGGGATGATTGAGGCTGGTCACTGTCATCTTAAAAATCAGGACCAACTTGCCTGGCCCCGGGCTCCTACGCTTCTTTTTGGGGCGACATAGGATTAGATGATGGATGGATGGACAATCTTATGCTATATTGTTTTTCGCGCAGTAAAATGTCTTACTGCATTGAATCTCTCCAAATAGTTGTTAATTCATTATTATGGCCAGACAAGTGAGTGAAAATATATGGTACTTGAGAGTACAGGCGGCCAGTTCAATAGGTTGCTGGGTAGCTATGTATTGGTTACTGTGTTACGGCTTGTGTCATGGCGAATGGTTTTCACATGGAAACAACTCTGAAATGTAATAATGCTTTATGCACTCCACCCTCATTTATAAAGCTTCAATAGATACCAGTGATGAAAATAATCTTTTGAATTTACTGTAGTTGTCATTAAGAATATTAACTGAAATGGCAATATAGTACGTTAAGGTAAACTTAACTAAACAATGAGAAATTTGATGAAGTGTTGTATTCACAAGAACAGAAACTGATGGTTATTTGTGAGAATTTCATATTCACAAAATACTTTAATAAGAGTGGTGGCTCAGAAAATCAATTAGAAATAAAAGAGAAAAAGATTGCCCAGTTCACAGTTGTGAGCAACAGAATCGGTATAGACATTGCTGTTCCAGTCCCTCCAGTCATTTTAGGGATTATTATTTGGATATTAGGCAAAAGAGTGAGTGTAAACTTGTGGGCCCCTGAATCATTAATTGCTTTAATTGGTTATTGCTGGGTTTTGTCATTGTGGTAGTTTGGCGGACCACTTAACCATGATGAAGGAGGTTTGACTGTATTGGAATAGACTGGTGTTTATGCATGACACCACCACTGGTACCTGCATCTTTCTTAGAAGCCATAGCTAGGGTTAATGAAAGTAAAATAATCAGACAAAATACAGGTGTCACCACCAAGACGTGCAGCATAAGATTTTCCATTGAGCACGCACTACACTGAACACTATGGCGACCTGGTAAACTAGTCTGGCAGGTGTGGGAATTTCAAGTCCCCTCTCATGATATTGTCCAGATTAAAGCTGGACCATCTGATGCTGGAAAATTGGTGTTGTACCCATACCATAAAGTCTAAGAGTTGTGGACCCTACCTCACACTGCAGAGTCCCCCATCCTCCTTGCAGGGGGAGGGAGTTGAGGGGCATTTATACTGGCAGCTCCAATCTGCACCATTGACACTGGAAGATGCCTCTGTTCAATAGTTTTCTTTTTTTTTTCCTTTTTTTTACAAGGTAAGTCAATCACTGCTTTTCCATGGACCTGAGTTACAATTGCAAGCAAAAGTTCACTGACAGTCTCCTTCCAGCAATGTGTTTTGCCTTTTCTATACCTCATTCCTCCCTGAATGTCAGTGTCCCTCTTCCTCAGACCCATTTGTCCTGTGTTTCTCATAGCAAAGTATTTCATGTATCAGATTTCTCATTCCTTCCCAAGCATCAAAGACTAATATTACTTCTCATTCCTTTCATGTTCCTATCACATCACAATACTCAATTTTCTGTAATTAATTTTTCTCTCTTTCCCAAGCACACCAGTATTTTTAATTAACTTCTCATTTTTTCCCAAAGATAAGTGTGTCCTTTCTTCTCAGTCTCCTTTGTTGTTTGGTTCATATTTCTGTCTCATAATACCATATATCACCTTCCTCTCAAAAGCTGGCAGGGAAGTGTTAGCAAAATTTTGACTGTAATTGTGCCAGGTCAGTAATGTGGCAGAACCATGCAGTAATTCCTCATTGTAAGTCCATTTGATAGTTGATTTAGCTTCCAGTCCATAGAAAACATCAGCTGTACCTTGGCAGGCTTTTTTTTTTCTCTCTCTCTCTCCCTCCAAGGAAGAAGGGGCCAAAGGTCAGTTGCCCTCAAGATTGTTCCCACAAAGAAAAAACAAAACCAAGATAACAGCCAAATTCAAGATCTGTTCATGGCTTTTACTTTTTATTTATTTTGTCCTATTTGTCTCATATTTGTGACATGCACTTAAGAATAAACAAAAAGCTGGTTTTAGCTCTTTTTTTTGTTTTTTATGTGTCCGACTCTGGGCAAAGGCTTCAGGGCCTGTTTCTCTGGGGCAGTGACCTGTCCCAAGGCCCAGCAGTCCTCCTACCTCTCCACATGTTTATCATCCAGTCCATTGAAAACATCAGTTGTACCATGGCTAACCTAAATAAGATGTCATCCAGAGGAATCATGGCATCAGTTTTAATAGATTTCGTTTAAAATTCATCTGCTAACCCTTTAACTGCTGTAATATCTCAGACAGTTCTCTATTATTAGTCTAAGTAATTCCTACATGCACTAGAACACCTGGTGATCATGTGTTACATTACCCCAGTCAGTGTGATGACATGCGTGGGTTCAGATCCGAAAAGGTGATTGAAGGTTTTTCAGTCATGTCACATAGGGAAGTTGGTTGATTACCATTACTAGACTGTACTGTACTGCGGTAGCTTAATGGTTGGCCATTACACCCCAAAAAAGGTAATATGGGATTGGTTTCTCTCTTGTTACTTTATATTACCAAAATCAGGGATAAAAAAGGATTTGATGACAGATTGATAAACAGACCAATGACAGAATATGTTACATAAGGTACATTAGTTTTTCAAGCCTTTGGTTTGTATCATTTGTAAAGGCACCAATATGCCTGCATGTGTTGGCCTTGGTCACCAAATGGTGGCTATCCATTTACTCGATCTATAGCAGCCTCTATTCAGTCCCAATGTGACCTCGTCCCAGATCTTTTTTGGTCTGCCTCTTGCAACCCTACCCTCAGTGTTCACACCTCATACCCTCTGCATCCAGTTATCATTCTCCTTACTCTTCACATGTCCAGACCATCTCAGTCAACCCATTCTCATTGTAGTACTAATACATTCAAGTCCTATCCTTTTCTTAGCTATCAATTTGCAATCCTAGCCTCCCTGGTCTGTCATTCAAAGACACATCAAACATCCATCTAATCATTATTATCTCTCTACATTGGAGCCTACAAGTATCCTTTCATTTACTGCCCATGTCACTACTGGACAGCATTACACTCCTAACAGGCTGCATATAAGGACCCCATAGCTTGTAGGAAGAGTCCTGTGAATGTCTGGAGAGGCAACAGTTCCCTGAACTTCCAACCACTCCTTATTGTAGACAAAGAGCTAGTTCCAGCCCCATGCCGAGTACATACTATATCCCACAAATAAAGTTCGTCCATAAATTCAAGAGGCTCTCCAGGAAGTTCAATCCTTTCCCACATGTCTGCATGCTCTCTCCTGCACACCACACACATGAAATCAGCATTTTTTGCAGTCTACCGGCAATACCATTAGATCAAGTGCATCTTATCACAAACAGTGCATAAGATGGAGCTGCATCCCACACACACATATGGCAAACTGCACATGGTCACACTCCTTCTGTTTTTGACCAATGCCACCAGCCCTAGATATCCACGTTTATGCTCAAACCCCTGTACCCCATTCCATCTCTCCACTTCCTAAATCTTTCCTCCACCTCCATCTTAGTCTGCACTGTCAACACCAAGTCATCAGTAGACGACACCTCCGAAGAGTCTAGTTCCGTAGTCATGTGAGAGAGCTTTAAACACCATGATAAACAATAAGGGCTTAAAGCTGATCTCTAGTGCATGCCAACAGTCTCAGAGAACTCATCACTTGAACTTTTGTTTGCTCTGTCGTGGATGCGAGCACCCTAGTACACTACAATAGCCACTCCGACCAGCCATCCCTTGATCCCTACCCCTCTCATTGCCCACTTCAGCAGCTCCATAGGAAATGTTATAGACCTTCTCCAGATATCAGAAACAAAGTGCGGATGTCTCCTATCTTGTATATTATTCTTGAAGCATTGGACATTGAATATTGCATCAGTGGTCGCCTTGCCTGGC
The DNA here is from genome assembly GCA_018397915.1 of Birgus latro. Taxonomy (NCBI): domain Eukaryota; kingdom Metazoa; phylum Arthropoda; class Malacostraca; order Decapoda; family Coenobitidae; genus Birgus; species Birgus latro. The sequence goes on from JAGKTI010000494.1 coordinate 61,757, forward strand.
GTTAACCCAAATTGCATCTTATCAGAATTCACTCTCACATACACCTACCAAGACTCTCCATTACCTTAATTATCATCCAGAATTTTTGTGCCTGTATAATTTCATCTTTGGAGGGAAACATTGTCCCCCTTATACAGTACACATTTGCAGTTGTGCTCTTCAGCCAGTCACCTGGAACAGCACACTCACATATAATTGAAAATATCAAATCAGGAACTAAACCCACTCATATATATTTTGAGGTATTCAATATCTCAGTCAACTCAGACACCCGCTGCCTTCCCCAACTGCATCCTACAAATTGCCCTGCTCACAGTATCAGCATCAGTGAAAGGCCAAGGGCCAAACACTGGTTCTGCTGACTTCAAACCTTCTTAATCAGCAGCTGGTTACAATGTGTTCCAAGCATCTTAATATCCTTGTTGTCCATCACTACTCTTCCTTCATCATTCTTGACACACTTCTCACCTCTGTTTACTGTCTTCATCTCCGTTGCCACCTTAATTACCACATTCTTCCTTTTGACACATTTAGGCTTTCCAGTAGAAGTCTGTGATACTCACAGACCTCCCATCTGATCCTGCACTTGGCAACTAAGTCTTCCTTTCTTACCACCCCTTTTCTATTCCTGGAAAAGCCTTCTTTTCTCCTTATCTGCATCTTCTACACCCTTACCCCATCACCATGTTACCTTATGTCTAGGTGGGCCCCTTGTTCATCTACACGCTGAATCAGTTACCCTCAAGAGATTGTTCTTGAGAGCTCTGTACTGCCATTTAACACTTCTGCCTAAAGCATCCTGTTTTTACTCATCTTGCTATAGAAGGCATCCCTTGCTGCTTGGTTTTTTCGAACTTCCATTTTTCCTCCTGGGTGCACAGATCCCATCTTCAGTACCTGATTCTTTTGTACCATGTCACATGTAACCAGTGTTGCTGCACACACTCTCTGCACTCTATAACCTTGACACACACAGGTCGCAGAGGGAGAGAGACGGAGCTGCTCCTGGATCGAGGGGAAATAATCGCAGAACTAGCAGCGAAAAGGAGATAGCCTATTGTGATTATGTGGTTGAATGCATGAGTGGTGGTCCCGTCGGATATTAGTTTAAAAAAACGCAAGTTTCGGCCCTAAAAATACAAGACAAAGTGAAAAAGAAAGCTTCCATATGGTTGCATCATGGCGGAGAGAGACGGAAGATTGTTTACAACTGGCGAGGGGGAATTTGTGGGCTTCACCAAGCTAAATGTAGGCAAAGGAAGTGATAAGCTGCAAGAAACAAGAGTAGCAGGTGTAGAGAAAACGGCGGAGAGGAATGTCCAGGAGTTAAAAAAGGTATGGGAAGTAATTAAGCAGCTGCAGGAACGGACCATAGAGCAAGAGAGAGAGATCAAAGTCCTACAGAATAGACTGGAAAAAGTTAGCACACGTAGTGAGGAACAAGAAAAAGAAGTCACAGAATTAAAGGTGAGTAACGAATCTGCATCAAATGAAATAAAACAGCTCAAGAGGGAGAATAAGAGGTTGGAAGAAGAAAGGGACAGAATAAAAAGTAAACTAGATGAATACGAATCAAAATCGAGGAGGCAAGATGAGCATATTCAGGAAATTAAGGAGCAACATAAGGGGTGGAAGAAAATACAGGAGGAAGGAAATGTAAATTTGAAGGAAATCATAGAACAACAAAGTAAGGAAAAAGTGGAGAAGGAAGTGGTTAGAGTACTAAGAAGTAGAGAATCTTTGGTCAGGGATGTAGCAGACAAGAAAAAATGTGTGATAATCTCAGGAATAAAAGAAAAACGAATGACAGTAAGATC